>SDVV010000414.1:0-32218 GCA_016164225.1 Gammarus roeselii | reverse complement strand
CATGTGAATATCAGACAGTGCGACCATCATACCATGTGACCATCACACCATGTGAATATCAGACAGTGCGACCATCATACTATGTGACCATCACACCATGTGAATCACACCATGTGAATATCAGACAGTGCGACCATCATGCCATGAGACAATCACACCATGTGAATATCAGACAGTGCGACCATCATACTATGTGACCATCACACCATGTGAATCACACCATGTGAATATCAGACAGTGCGACCATCATACCTTATGACCATCACACCGTGTGAATATCAGACAGCTCGACCATCACACCATGTGACTATCACACCATGTAAATATCAGACAGTGCCACCATCATACCATGTGACCATCACACCATGTGAATATCAGACAGTGCGACCATCATACCATGTGACCATCACACCATGTGAATATCAGACAGTGCGACCATCATACCATGTGACCATCACACCATCACACCATCATACTATGTGACCATCACACCATGTGACCATCACACCATCACACCATCATACTATGTGACCCGGATCACACCATGTGAATCACACCATGTGAATATCAGACAGTGCGACCATCATACCATGTGACCATCACACCATGTGAATATCAGACAGTGCGACCATCATACCATGTGACCATCACACCATGTGAATCACACCATGTGAATCACGCCAGGTGAATATCAGACAGTGCGACCATCATACCTTATGACCATCACACCGTGTGAATATCAGACAGTTCGACCATCACACCATGTGACTATCACACCATGTGAATATCAGACAGTGCGACCATCATACCATGTGACCATCACACCATGTGAATCACACCATGTGAATCACACCATGTGAATATCAGACAGTGCGACCATCATACCTTATGACTATCACACGGTGTGAATATCAGACAGTTCGACCATCACACTCTGTGACTATCACACCATGTGAATATCAGACAGTGCAACCATCATACCATGTGACCATCACACCATGTGAATATCAGACAGTGCGACCATCATACCATGTGACCATCACACCATGTGACTATCACACCATGTGACCATCACACCATGTGACCATCACACCTTGTTACTACCACACCATGTGAATATCAGACAGTGCGACCATAATACTTTATGACCATCACACCGTGTGAATATCAGACAGTGCGACCATCATACCATGTGACTATCACACCATGTGACCAACACACCTTGTGACCATCACGCCACGTGATCATCACACCGTCTGATGACCATCAGACCCGTTTATGTCAGCAAGCATTTGCAGGTCATTTGGCAGACACTGAGTTGAGTACCTCACACACACACACACACACACTTTCAAAGGTCATACTGTTGAACCATGACCACATGCTTCTATGTGCATCTTATACGGTGATGCGACACAACATCAAGTGAAGCGAACACTGATGCAAATGTGGCTTTACGTTTGCATCAGTGCCAGCTTCAATCAAAACCACTCCTCATCATCAACAACCACTTCTTATCATTAAAAACCACTCCATATCATTTAAAGGGGATCA
Organism: Gammarus roeselii; assembly: GCA_016164225.1. Taxonomy (NCBI): domain Eukaryota; kingdom Metazoa; phylum Arthropoda; class Malacostraca; order Amphipoda; family Gammaridae; genus Gammarus; species Gammarus roeselii. The sequence continues at coordinate 30,664 of SDVV010000414.1, read as the reverse complement.
TCATTTGTGAACTGTTGTTGGGCAGGCAATTTTGACCCCATAGGAATTATTTACAATACACTTGATTTAGTATCCGAAAGTCTGGGGGCCGCAGTGGGTCGACAAGCCATCAAAATCAAACCATAAACATTATATGAATTGTTCAATAATGCACCTACTGGCCCCTTGCCTCTCCTCTCCCGTGGTTTTCTTCCAGTAAAGTTGATATGGCACAGAGCGAACAGTTGTCGACAGAGGGACCAATTCATGCCAGGTGCTCGATTCGTAGCTACGATACATGCTGAACTGCCTAAAAGTACTCTACAATGTCGGAAAATTGAGTTTCCTATTAAAGTTGCGATGGAAATGTTGAGCATAAAGTCCTGCTACATTGCAACGGAAGTTCAATGCCACTAAACATTTAGCATGTAATGAAATTGTACTATATCTCTCATTTAAACGAGGTTGAATTCCGCCTCCTCATTAAAACCTTTCAATGCGTTGCGAAATAACTTGTATCATATAAACCTTTCCGTACATAGGTTTTAGAGAGGGCGGAGTAGCCGTCCTCGTCCTCCCTCCCACGCTAATCGTAATACTACTGATACTCTCATATCCGAACAATTATATTCATAGGGCCAGGAAAGCCCCCATGGCCTTCTTCTGCGTATCCATGATACAACGAATAATATTTTAAAACTAGGTTTTATTTCGAGTTTAAAACAGTACTTCACGTATAAAGTTGTCGAGGAATGGAACAGACTTCCAACGGAAGTTGTGAACAGCAATACAATCAAAACGTTCCAGTCACGGATTGACCAATTGAACCAAAATCGTCGCTAAATAACTCCCAGCTTTAGCACTCCCACCAGAATATTCATAAAAAAAGGTGTTCGGCATTGACACCCGTACGGTTAAATTAGTTCCCGGCATTGGCACTAGCACGGTAAAAAAGGTGTTCCATATTGACACCCGTACGGTTAAATTAGTCCCGATTGGCATTAGCACGGTAAAAAATGTGTTCGGCAATGATACCAACTCGTGGCAAAGCGGTGTCCAGCAATGACACCGGTCAGCATTGGTCAAACAAGAAATGAAACTGAGACAACTACAAATCAACACCGTGGGTCGGTGGCTTTCTCTTCTGGTGCTGAGTTGAGTTGTTTCGAGTATCATCGTTAAATGCTATTTCCAACAGCAGCGTGACAAATCGCGGCCGGATAGACGGCCGTTTAGACGGCCGTATAGGTTTTTAGGGAATGTTCCCCAGATCTATTGGGTGACCGAAAACTAAGACATTACCTTTTCCCTTTCTTGATCTTTTAAAAAATAAATTACACAGACACTAGGTGCACTCCTAAACGTTATACACCAGAACCTTCTTACTATCAAAAGGCAACCTAGTTTGAGCCACAAGGCCTATTGCAGTCTTTTTATAATCGTAATCACTTGTAAACACTAGTAAGCCCAGCCTTCATATAACTGCAGAAGTATGACAGCCAGACAAGCAGATGGATAGACAGAGAGCCACTGTATTATTTATAGAATAAATTTACCTGTAGTTTATTACATACCTGACATCACTAACGTAGCTGAGTAAACTAAGTTACTACATCAGCTAAGTTCCACAAGGAAAGAATTGTGATGAAAGGCAGGTTGAAGTTACTACTCTAGATTGTTTTAACCCAAAGCCACACCGGAGTTTCTTCGTAACTAAGATACAAGGATCTCTGCTTAAACCATTCGTTTTAATCCTAGTTTACCTTGTTTGAAGCCCTTGGCAGCCTAAAATATGCATTTCAAAATATTCACCCAAAATATATGATATTGATTATCCTTGTTCATCTTGTAAACATTCAGATCATTTATTTGTGAAGTTATTCCAAAAGCAATAATCACGACACAAATCACCAGTCGCCACTAGAAGGAGTAACAAAACTAAACAGAAACCTTTTGTCGGTTCGAAACCACTGAGCCTGTGACCATACATGTACTGCGCAGCATTGCACGTACAGAGTTCTCTCTTCGGGATTACAACCGAGCTAAAAGCTTACATCACTAGAACACGCGTCTCTCTCTCCATTGATCCTAACTATTGCAGCACCTCGCTGCACTTAATACTCACTATAGAAATGACCATAGAAACACGTTTGTGGATGACACCGGACATCTTTTGAACAGGGAGCAAGTTTTCTTAGTGGAGGAGTCGGTGTCAGTGACCGCCATCAGTGTTACAATGTAGGGAAAGACACCGCAGTATATATAAACAGTCTATCATCCGAGCCTGAACGATGCTTGTGCTAGTCCATCATCCGTACAGTCTATCATCCGTGCCTGAACGATGCTTGTGCTAGTCCATCATCCGTACAGTCTATCATCCGTGCCTGAACGATGCTTGTGCTAGTCCATCATCCGTACAGTCTATCATCCGTGCCTGAACGATGCTTGTGCTAGTCCATCATCCGTACAGTCTATCATCCGTGCCTGAACGATGCTTGTGCTAGTCCATCATCCGTACAGTCTATCATCCGTGCCTGAACGATGCTTGTGCTAGTCCATCATCCGTACAGTCTATCATCCGTGCCTGAACGATGCTTGTGCTAGTCCATCATCCGTACAGTCTATCATCCGTGCCTGAACGATGCTTGTGCTAGTCCATCATCCGTACAGTCTATCATCCGTGCCTGAACGATGCTTGTGCTAGTCCATCATCCGTACAGTCTATCATCCGTGCCTGAACGATGCTTGTGCTAGTCCATCATCCGTACAGTCTATCATCCGTGCCTGAACGATGCTTGTGCTAGTCCATCATCCGTACAGTCTATCATCCGTGCCTGAACGATGCTTGTGCTAGTCCATCATCCGAACAGTATACCATCCGTGCCTGAACGATGCTTGTGCTTGTACTTCCATCAAATTGTTTCCTTATCACCAAACATCTTCTTCAATATTTTTTATTTATTATGAATTACGTGAGGGTTACAACGAGATCTTCAATTTACTCTACTGATTTTTTTCACTCAGGACGCATGTTTCGCTCTATATTATTCTGTGACTAATATATTTTGTTTGCAGCATTACTCCTCCCCCCATGTTACTCCAACCATATTTGGACGACAACTCTTCTTGTTAACTCTAAGTCATTCCCCTAACATGACCTCTCTTTGGTTCTGCCCCACCCCACTTTCACCCCACATTCACTCCTCACGCCTCCCTCACTCCTCAACTTAGATTCACCCTCCCTTTGTGACCGCTGAGGGTGGCGGAGAAGGCGGTCATACCCAAATGACACAGCCAGCACCTCTCCACCTGTCCTACCCTCCCACCCATCCAGATAAGGGTAGCTACGCCATTACAGTAACCAGTTAATTTTTTGTTTACTTTGCCAAGGGTTAGTAACATGGGCAAGATCGGCATCACAAGTGATGGGTTCGGTTCTTGGATCCTCATAGAACCTGACGGCAGACACCAACAGTCGAAAGTGGTGTGATGGGCTCTCTCGGCGGCTACACACAACTGCAGGGGACTGTACTCGTTGCGTTGGATAGTTAATTAACCTTGGGTCTTGATAACGTATGTCAGTGTTGGGGTCACCAGTGCATGAGGTGCTGGCGCCACTACAACTCCTTGGAATAACACGTCTTTCTTTCTCTGCTGTGATAACCCACCGTCTCCCACCTTCTCCGAACCACCCCCAAGCTACACCCCCTCGCTTGATTCTGCGTCTGGCGAGAAGCGGTGATGTCATAAGGACTCTGTCTCCTACCTCCAAGGACCAGCTGCTTCTATTAAAATAAAAGTTAGGTTTGCTTTTTACTTTGAGTCATCAAAATTATAATTTTTAGTTCAATAAGAAAGAAAAGTAAGTCTGTTTGTTTCTCCCAAAGACAATAGACACCAGAACATGTATGCATGGATTTGTCTGATTTGATGCTCCTGTTACATGTTACCAAATTCCGTCACAAAGTAGCAGCAAATTAAATGTTGTTTCCTGGCTACGGATGGGTTCAAAGGGAGTTTATCTTTAATTTATTAAGGCACCCGCAGCGCCATCTGGCGAAAAAAAACTGGGCCCGATTGACGAACTCAAGATGAATGGTTTTGCAAAGCCTGTTCGTCTGGCGTAGTTCATTTTCTTCGTTACTTTGAGTGAGATGAAATAAATTAATACAGTTCAAGATAAATTAAGAGTGGAGTCTGCCTAATGCTTCAAGTGGTAGAAATGTTATTTTTTAATCAGATATAAATATTCATGAATGCCTGTCTGATACATTAAGGATTCGAGTGTTAGTCTTTACTTTGATATAATGATTCGGCGATGTTTTATTATTACTTGGCTGCAAAAGTGATCAAGTATTATAACGTTGTGTAGCAGAATATGTATAATATTTTGTTACACAGCATTACTGAGTCAGCTCTTCGATGTATTATATTCTGTTACACAGCGTTACTGCGTCAGCCCTTTGATGTGTCACTGATTCACGAGTGGAAAAATAAAATATTATTGGTTTCCCCTTCAAACCTTTGGATTACCGTTGCTTTGAAGAATGTTGGCCATAAATACTTGAATGCATTACGTCACCGAAACACATTACTCATCAATCAGTGAATAAATTTGGAACAAAAGGCACAATGAAGTAATTCGATATTACTCTAATAACTGAACTAGTGGAAACAGAAGTGAAGGCGCTAGTGAAGGAGGGATATAAAGTGTTGGGTGCACTGAAGAGTGTAATGAGCTGTAGGACGTTGGGGATGGAAGCAAAGAGAGAGCTGTATGAGGGTGTTGTTGTCTTAACAGTGCTCTACGGAGTGGAGACTTGGGGGGTGAGAGCAGAGGAGAGAAGACGGTTGAATGTTTTCGAGATGAAATGTTTGAGGAGCATGGCTGGAGTAACGCTGAGAGACCGGATCACCAACGATGTGGTTCGAATCAGAACAGGGATGGTGAAAAAGTTGGAGAACAGAGTAGATTCGGGTGTTCTGAGATTGTTCGGGCACATGGAGAGGATGGATGAAGGGATAGTGGTGAAAAGGGTGATGAATGCTGAGGCGAGTGGTCGCAGGCCTAGAGTTAGACCGAAGTTTGGGTGGATGGATGGTGTGAAGCAGGCGTTAGGAAGGAGAGACATGAATGTGGAGGTGGCGAGAGAGCGTGCAATGAACAGGCGTGAGTGGAAAATGGTTGTGAATGGTTGATTTTGACGCTGCTCTGATGTGCTTTCCCACCCTTGGCATCCCGCTGTCAGGATGGTCGTGAGTGGGGGGGGGCCGGCTATTATGACGCGGCGGGGATGAACCAGTGAAAACTGTCGGGCCCTGCTGCTGACGACGGATCCTCGGACTACACTCGTGACCCTCGAGTGTATGTTGCGGGGATACCGGCCGGACCCTTTAGCACAAAAGAGCTAAGTTGTGTGAGTGTGAGCGTATGAGGGCGTGAGGTGCGCCTTGCCGTCGGCCACTCCCCTTTCTGGGAGATGCGGCCTTGTGTCTGTATCTGTATCTGTACTCTAATCAAAGGACGATAATCAAAATAAAAATATTAAAAATTATTTATAGTCACATGATGCAGCAATTAATTACATATTTTTTATTCGAAAACATGGCAATTTGGTTCACGAAAAGTACAATGTTAGATCGATAAACTTCTGCTTATTGGAATTAAAATTTGCAAAACAAGTGTTTCAATCACCTGCGGTCTCTGTGCCCTATCATCAGTTATTGTTATCCTTCACCAAAGAAGTCTCTCAAAGAGAACATCTGAAAAACAGATTCTTGTTGGGTGGGGAGTAAACGAAACTATCCCACGACCGGTGCTGATGAAGGCTGTGGTGCTGTAGCGACCGGTGCTGATGAAGGCTGTGGTGTTGTAGCGACCGGTGCTGATGAAGGCATTGTGTTGTTGTAGCGACCGGTGCTGATGAAGGCTGTGGTGTTGTAGCGACCGGTGCTGATGAAGGCTGTGGTGTTGTAGCGACCGGTGCTGATGAAGGCATTGTGTTGTTGTAGCGACCGGTGCTGATGAAAGCTGTGGTGTTGTAGCGACCGGTGCTGATGAAGGCTGTGGTGTTGTAGCGACCGGTGCTGATGAAGGCTATGGTGTTGTAGCGACCAGTGCTGCTGAAGGCTGTGGTGTTGTAGCGACCGGTGCTGATGAAGGCTGTGGTGTTGTAGCGAACAAAGATCATCTTAACTGCACGGGCTAGTGGGCGTCGTGCTGAACTCCATCATTGCAACACCAAAGCTAGTGGGCGTCGTTCGTGCTTGACTCCGTCAATGCAACACCAGAGCTAGTGAGTGTCATGCGTAACTCCGTCATTGCAACACCAGAGCTTGTGGGCGGCGAGCGAAACTCCATCAGTGCAACACCAGAGTTTGTGGGCGTCGAGCGATACTCCGTCATTGCAACACCAGAGCTAGTGGGCGTCGTGTGTAACTCCGTCCTTGCAGCACCGGAGCTAGTGGGCGTCGAGCGTAACTCCATCATTGCAACACCAAAGCTAGTGGGCGTCGTTCGTGCTTAACTCCGTCAATGCAACACCAGAGCTAGTGAGTGTCACGCGTAACTCCGTCATTGCAACACCAGAGCTTGTGGGCGGCGAGCGAAACTCCATCAGTGCAACACCAGAGTTTGTGGGCGTCGAGCGATACTCTGTCATTGCAACACCAGAGTTTGTAGGCATCGAGCGTAACTCCGACATTGCAAGACCAGAGCTAGTGGGCGTTGATTGTAACTCCTTCATTGCGTCACCCGAGCTAGTGGGGGTCGAGCGCAACTTCATCATTGCAACACCAGAGCTAGTGGGCGTCGAGCGTTACTCCGTCATTGTAACACCAGAGCTAGTGGGCGTCGAGTACCACTCCATCATTGCAACACCAGACCTAGAAGGCGTCGAGCATAACTCCGTCATTGTAACACCAGAGTTTGTGGGAGTCGAGCGTGACTCCATCATTGCAACACCAGAGCTTGTGGGCGTCGAGCTTAACTCTGTCATTGCAACACCAGAGTTAGTGGGCGTCGTGCATCACTCCCACATTGCAACACCAGAGGCAGTGGGCGTCGAAAGTAACTCCGTCATTGCAACACCAGAGCTAGTGGGCGTCGAGCGAAACTCCGTCATTGCAACACTAGATCTTGTGGGCGTCGAGCGGAACTCCGTCATTGCAACACCACAGCTTGTGACCGTTGAACGTAACTCCGTCATTGCAACACCAGAGTTTGAGGGCGTCGAGCGTAACTCCGTCATTGCAACACTAGAACTTGTGAGCGTCGATCGTAACTCCGTCATTGCGACACCAAAGCTTGTGGACGTCGGGCAGAACTCCGTCATTGCTACACCAGAGTTAGTGGGCGTCATGTGTAACTCCGTCATTGCAACACCAGAGCTAGTTGGCGTCACGCGTAACTCCGTCAACGCATGATCAGAGATAGTAGGTGTCGCGCGTAACTCCGTCATTGCAACACCAGAGCTAGTGGGCGTCGTGTGTAACTCCGTCCTTGCAGCACCGGAGCTAGTGGGCGTCGAGCGTAACTCCGTCATTGCAACACCGGAGCTAGTGGGCGTCGAGCGTAGCTCCGTCATTGCAATACCGGAGCTAGTGGGCGTCGTGCGTAACTCCATCATTGCAACACCAGAGCTGGTAAGCGTCGTGCGTAACTCCATCATTGCACCACCGGAGTTAGTGGGCGTCGAGCGTAACTCCGTCATTGCAACGCCGGAGCTAGTGGGCGTCGAGCGTAACTCCGTCATTGCAACACCGGATCTTGTGGGCGTCGAGCGTAACTCCGTCATTGCAACACCGGAGCTGGTGGGCATCGAGCGTAACTCCGTCATTGCAACACCGGAGTTAGTGGGCGCGTGCGTAACTCTGTCCTTGCAGCACCGGAGTTAGTGGGCGTCGAGCGTTACTCCGTCATTGCAACACCGGAGCTAGTGGGCGTCGAGCGTAACTCCGTCATTGCAACACCGGAGCTAGTGGGCGTCGAGCGTAACTCCGTCATTGCAACACCGGAGCTAGCGGGCTTCGCGAGTATTTCCGTCATTGTGAGCGACATGAACCCCAATTGATCTTCAGAGTCAACGTCCTCTTCTTTGTCACCATTTATTTCAGTGTCTTGTTGTAGTTTATTGTTAAATTAATTGAAAATCATAACAAATTGACTTTACATCGTCATTACCGTGATGACCTTGTCTTGATAAGATATATTGTAATCACCGTTGAGAGCGACCTTGTCTTGATAAGATATATTTTAATCACCGTTGATAGCGACCTTGTCTTGATAAGATATATTGTAATCACCGTTGATAGCGACCTTGTCCTGATAAGGTATTTTGTAATCACTGTTGGTAGCGACCTTGTCTTGATAATATATATTGTAATCACCGTTGATAGCGACCTTGTAATGATAAGATATATTGTAATCACCGTTGATAGCGACCTTGTCCTGATAAGGTATTTTGTAATCACTGTTGGTGGCATCGAGCACCTCGACGCTCTTGCCGACGAAGTGGGCTCTTAGAATCAGCGGCATCCGAGGACAGCAGAAACTCGTCAGAGGTGCTCGTTTATCGTAAATAAATTTTGTTTTATAAGAACATATCCTGGATACAAAACAGAGTAATAGATTTACTTGAGTGATGCATTCATTATTCATCTACTGACCTTTTCATATAGTGAAAACTATTTAAAAAGGGTGAATAATCTCATAATCTTTGTAAATTGGACAGATCAGATGTGCATTATTGAGATTCTCTCCAGTGCGGTTATTATTAAAACCATAAAAGCATACACTTAGATGCCTTGATTATATATCATTATATCGGCGAAGATTATGACGTCACGGGTCAAGACTCAATTCGGACAGTGATTATGAAAGACTAATAATACAATCAGTCTAAGCAACTTGAAGGGAGGATATACTGAAGCACAAATGGTAATATTTTTTAACGGAATACTTATACTTCAAATGCATTGCCAATTACAAACATGCTTAGGAAACATTTTCAAAACAGTTGGAATAGTTCAAATAGTTGAAACAGTTAGCGACCTTGTGGCCAACTGTTTAAACTGTTTCAGTCGTCCCCTGAAACTGCTTAAACAGTTGAAATAATTGAAACAATTGAAACAGTTGAAACAGTAGAAACATTTGAAACAGTTGAAACAGTTGAAACAGTTGAAACAGTTGAAACAGTTGGAACAATTCAAACAGTTGAAACAGTTGAAACAGTTGAAACAGTTGAAACAGTTGAAACAGTTGAAACAGTTGCAACAGTTGAAATAGTTGAACGAGTTGAAACAGGTGAAACAGTTGAAACTGTTGTAACAGTTGAAACAGTTGAAATAGTTTGAACAGTTGAATCAGGTGCAACAGTTGAAATCGTTCAAACAGTTCAAACAGTTCAAACAGTTCAAACAATTGAAAAATTTGAAATAGCTGAAACAGTTTAGACAGGTGAAACAGTTCAAACTGTTGAAAAAGTTGAATGAGTTGAAACAGTTGAAACAGTTGAAACAGTTGAAACAGTTGAAACAGTTGTAACAGTTGTAACATGTGAAACAGTTTAAAGAGCTAAAACAGTAATAAGAGTTGAAACCGTTGAAACAGTTGAAACGGTTGCAACAGTTGAAATAGTTGAAACTGTTGAAACAGGTGAAACAGTTGAAACAGCTGAAACAGTTGAAACAATTGAAATAGCTGAAACTGTTTAGACAGTTGAAACAGTTGAAACAGTTCAAACAGTTGCAACAGTTGAAACAGTTGTAACAGTTGAAACAGTTGAAACAGTTGAAACAGTTGAAACAGTTGAAACATGTGTAACAGTTTAAGCAGTTTAAACAGTTTAAACAGCTAGAACAGTCCATAGAATTGAAACAGTTGCAACAGTTGAAACAATTGAAGCAGTTGCAACAGTTTAATCATGTGTAACAGTTTAAGCAGTTTAAACAGTTTAAACAGCTAGAACAGTCAATATAATTGAAACAGTTGCAACAGTTGAAACAATTGAAACAGTTGCAACAGTTGAAATAAATAGTTGAAACAGGTGGAACAGGTGAAACAGTTGGAACAGCTGAAATAGTTGAATCAGATGAAACTGTTTGAGCAGTTTAATCAGTTAAAACATTAAAAACAGTTAAAGCAGTTGAAACAGTTGAAACATTTGAAACAGTTAAAGCATTTGGAACAGTTGAAAGAAGCAGTTTAAACAGTTTAAACAGTTGAAACATGTGTTACAGCTGAAACAGTCGCAACAGTTATAACAGTTGAAATTAATAAACATTTGAAACTGTTGAAAAAGTTGAAACTGGTGAAACAATTGAAACTGTCGAAGCAGGCGAAACAGTTGTAACTGGTGTAACTGTTGAAGATGTTGAAACCGGTGAAACTGACAAAACTGGTGAAACAGTTGAAACTGGCGAAACAGTTGAAACTGGTGAAACAATTGAAATTGGTGAAACAGTCGAAACAGTTGAAACTGGTGAAACTGGTGCTACTGGTGAAATGGGTGAAGCAGTTGAAGAGTTGAAACTGGTGAAACAGTTGAAACAGGTGAACCTGATGAAACAGGGGAAACTGTTGAAACAGGTGAAACTGTTGAAACTGGTTTAACAGTCGAAAAAGTTGAAACTGGTGAAACAGTTAAAACTGATGGAACTGGTAAAGCAGTTAAAACAGTTGAAGCAGATGAAACTGGTGAAACAGTTGAAAGTGTTAGAACTGGCGAAACAGTTGAAACTGTTTAAAATGGTGAAACAGTTGAACAGGTGAAACAGTTTATTGCACGAAATCTGTATGGTTTGCATGTTATGATTTTATTCAACAATTACGTGTTTCAGTAAACATTACTGCTTATAGAATCGACACGACTGAAAACGCTCCTAACAGAAAGCATAATATTAATTGAAATGTTTTTTTCTATGAGGTTAGCTGGTAAATGTTGGTCTTATCCTCATTTAAAGCGTCACTATTCATATCAGTGTTTCTGACGTTCCTAAAATTACCCTTTGGTTTGAGATCGAATTTGTCATTCAAAGTATACACAAAACTCTCCTAAAATAAGTGCAATTTAACTGTCGTTAACATATTGCATTTAGGCTGTGTTAGGGAGGGAAATGAACAAAAAGTATATTTTAATATCGTATAAACAGACACAATATGTTTAACTGTGAATTAATAATTATTTATTCATCAGCTAATCCAACCGACACGAGTCTGGACGTCATTCGGACTTTAACATCGCAATCACTTCTGACGACAACATTTTCAGCACATGAAGGATGCTTGTGACTTTACTGTAGAACTTTATAAATAAAACCAAAATTATAAACCAGTTGTGACACGCAAATAGTATTTTACAAACATTCTCGGGGATGACTAACATAATACAGTTCCAGGCTACAGTGATAAAGAGTGGAAAGTACAGTCGGTACTTACCTTTAGACTAGTCAGCAAATTTAGTGTGGCAGGCAAACTTGCTCAGATTACTTTCGGCTGACACAGCTTTGTATTGCACTATGATTTATATTGCAGTATGATTTATATTGCAGTATGATTTGTATTGCAGTATGATTTATATTGCAGTATGATTTGTATTGCAGTATGATTTATATTGCAGTATGATTTGTATTGCAGTATGATTTGTATTGCAGTATGATTTGTATTGCAGTATGATTTATATTGCAGTATGATTTGTATTGCAGTATGATTTGTATTGCAGTTTGATTTGCATTGCGGTATGTTTTGTATCGCAGTATGATTTGTATTGCTGTATGATTTGCATTGCAGTATGATTTGTATTGCAGTATGATTTGTATTGCAGTATGATTTGCATTGCAGTTTGATTTGTTTTGCAGTATGATTTGTATTGCAGTATGATTTGTATTGTAGTATGATTTGCATTGCAGTATGATTTGCATTGCAGTATGATTTGTATTGCAGTATGATTTGTATTGCAGTACGATTTGCATTGCAGTATGATTTGCATTTCAGTATGATTTGTATTGCAGTATGATTTGTATTGTGGTATGATTGACTTGGGACTGATATTCCTGCAGTCCAGAACTACTGGACTTAGCTCCTTTCTCGTTCATCTTGTAAATAAATTTTACAACACTATTTTTTTCAGTGACCACGAGTGTTGGAGTTGGGTGAGGTGATGGCTGGGGCTAGCCCTCACCTGACACCCAAGCCATCACCTGACACCAGTCATCACCTGACACCACAACCATCACATAATACCAGTCATCACCTGACACCAGCTATCCCCTGACCCCAGTCATCACATGACACCAGCCATCACCTGACACCAGTCAGTATCTGACACCCCAACAATCACCTGACACCAGTCAACACCTGACACTAGTCATCACATGACACCAGTCATCACATGACACCAGTCATCACATGACACCAGTAATCAACTGACATCAGCTATCACCTGACACCAGCCATCACCTGACACCAGCTATCACCTGACCGCAGTCATCACCTGACACTAGCCATCACCTGACATCAGTCCTCACATGACACCAGCCATTCCCTGACACCAGCCATCACCTGACACCAGTCATTACCTGACACGAGCTATCAACTGACCCCAGTCATCACCTGACACCAGTCATCACTTAACATCAGTCGTCACATGACACCAGCTATCACCTGACACCAGCCATCATCTGACACCAGCTATCACCTGACACTAGTCATCACCTGACCCCAGTCATAACCTGACACCAGCCATCGCCTGACTCCAGTCATCACATGACACCAGCCATCACCTGACACAAGACATCACATGACACCAGTCATCATCTGACACCAGTCATCATCTGACACCAGTATTAATCTGACATCAGTCCTCATCTGACACCAGCCATCATCTGACACCAGTCATCAACTGACACCAGCCATCAAATGACACCAGTCATCACTTGACACCAGTCATCACCTGACCCCAGTCATCACATGACACCAGCCATCACCTGACACCGGTCCTCACATGACACCAGTCATCACCTGACACCAGTCATCGTCTAACACCAGCCATCACCTGATACCAGCAATCAACTGACACCAGTCATCGCTTGACACCTGTCATCACCTGACACCAGTAATCACATAACACCAGTCATCACCTGACACCAGCCCTCACCTGACACCAGCCATCACCTGTCACCAGTCCTCACCTGACACCAGCCATCACCTGACACCCCAGCCATCACCTGACACCCCAGCCATCACCTGACACCAGTCATCACCTGACCCCAGTAATCACATAACACCAGTCATCACCTGACACCAGTCATCACCTGACACCAGTCATCACCTGATACCATCCATCATCTGACACCAGCCATCATCTGACATTAGTCATTACCTGACACCAGTCATCACCCGACACCAGTCATTACCTGACACCAGTACTCACCTGACATCAGTCCTCACCTGACACCAGTCCTCGTCTGACACCAGTCATAACCTGACACCAAATATAACCTGACACCAGTGACCACATGACACCAGTCATCACTTGACACCAGTCATCACTTGACACCAGCCACCACATGACACCAGCTATCACATGACACTAGCCATCACCTGACCTCAGTCATCATCTGACACCAGCCATCACCCGACACCAGCTATCACATGATCACATGACACCAGTCATCATCTGATACCAGTCATCATCTAACACCAGTCATCCCTTGACACCAGTCATCACATGGCACCATGCATCACCTGACACCAGTCATAACCTGACCCCAGCTATCACCTGGCGCCAGTCATCACCTGACCTCAGTCATCATCTGACACCAGCTATCATCTGACACCAGACATCACATAACACCAGTCATCACCTGATACCAGCTGTCACCTGACACCAGTCATCACATGACACCAGTCATCAACTGACACCGGTCATAACCTGACCCCAGACATCACCTGACACCAGTAATCACCTGACACCAGTAATCACCTGACCCCAGTCATCACCTGACCCCAGTCATCATCGGACACCAGTCATCACATGACACCAGATATCACATGACACCAGTCATCATCTTACACCCCAGCTATCACATGACACCAGTCCTCATCTGACACCAGGCATCACCTGACACCATTCATCACCTGACACTAGCTATCACCTGACGCCAGTCCTCACTTGACACCAGCTATCACCTGACACCAGTCATCGCCTGATACCAGTCCTCACCTGACACTAGTCATCACCTGACACAAGTCATAACCTGAAACCAGCGATCACCTGAAACCAGTCATCACATGGTACTAGTTATCACTTGAAACCAGTCATCATCTGACCTTAGTTATCATCTGACACCAGTCATCACCTGACTCTAGTCATCACATGACACCAGTCATCACCTGACACCCCAGTGATCACCTGACACCAGTCATCACATGACACCAGCCATCACCTGACACTAGTCCTTCCTCGTCTGACACCAGTCATCACCTTACACCAGCCATCACATGACACCCACCATCACCAGACACCAGAAATCACCTGACCCCAGCCATCACCTGACACTACCCATCACCTGACACCAGACATCACCTGACACCAGCCATCATCTGGCACCAACAATCATCTGACACCAGTCATCACATGACACCAGTTATCACATGATACCAGTCATCACATGATACCAGTCGTCACATAACACCAGTCATACCATGACACCAGTCATCGCATGACACCAGTCATCGCATGACACCAGTCATCACCTGACCCCAGCCATCACCTGACAATACCCATAACCTGACAACAGTCATCACCTGACACCAGACATCACCTGACACCAGCCATCACCTGGCACCAACGATAATCTGACACCAGTCGTCACATGACACCAGTCATTACAAACACCAGTCATTATATGACACCAGTCATCACATGACACCAGTCATCACATGACACCAGTCATCACCTGACACCAGTCATCACATGACCCCAGTCATCACATGACACCAGCCATCACCAGACACCAGTCAAAACCTGACCCCAGACGTCATCTGGCACCAACCATCACCTGACATCAACCATCACCTGACACCAATCATCACCTGACACCAGTCATCACCTGACACCAGCCATCACTTGACATCAGCCATCACCTGACACCAGCCATCACATGACACCAGTCATCATCTGACACCAGTAATCTCCTGACACTAGATATCACATGACACCAGCCATCATCTGACACCCCAGCCATCACCCGACACCAGTCCTCACCTGACCCCAGTCCTCACCTGACCCCAGTCATCACCTGACATCAGCCATCACATGACACCAACCATCACATGACCCCAGCCATCACCCGACCCCAGTCATCACATAACGCCAGTCATCACCTGACACCAGTCCTGCCTGACACCAGTCCTCGCCTGACACCAGTCATCACCTGATACCAGCAATCACATGACAGCAACCATCACCAGGCACCAGCAATCACCTGACCCCAGTTATCACCTGACACTAGTCATCACCTGACAACAGTCATCACCTGGCACCAACCATCACCTGACAATAGCCATCCCCTGACACCAGCCATCACCTGACGCCAGTCATCCCCTGACCCCAGCCATCACCTGACACCAGCCATCATCTGATCCCAGTCATCATCTGACACCAGTCATCACCTGACACCAGATATTACATAACACCAGTCATCACCTGACACCAGCCATCGCCGGACACCAGTCCTCACCTGACTCCAGCCATAACCTGACCCCAGTCATCACCTGACACCAGCCATTACATGACACAAGTCATCACCTGACACCAGCTAACACCTGACACCAGCCACCACATGACACCAGCCATCGCCTGACACCCCCAACCATCACCTGACAGCAGTCATCACCTGACATAAGACATCATGATAAGTGGTTACTTGTACTGAAATAATGTTGATAATTATTGATGAATCACACACAATGACACCATGACTTATACAGTGTGACCCAATGACTTATACAGTGACACACAATGACTTATACCAGGTCACCCAGGGACTTATAAAGTGTGACACAATGACTTGTACAGTGTGGCACAAGGAGTTATACAGTGTGACACAATGACTTATACAGTGTGACACAATGACTTATACGGTGTGATACAATGACTTATAGTGTCACACAATTAGTTATGCAGTGTGCCACACTGATTTATACAGTGTAACACAATGACGTATACAGTGTGATACAATGACTTATACTGTGCGACATAATGATTTATCAGTGTAACACAATGACTTATACTGCGTGACACAATGGCATGCAGTGTGACACAACAACTTATGCAGTGTGCCACAATGACTTATACAGTATGACACAATGACTTATACAGTGTGATACAATAACTTATAATGTGTGACACAATGACTTATACAGTGTGACACAATGATTTATACTGTGTGACACATTGACTTATACATTGTGACACAATAGCTTATACAGTGTGACACAATGACTTATACAGTGTGACACAATGGCTTATACAGTGTGACACAATGACTTATACAGTGTGACACAATGACCTATATATTGTGACACAATGACTCGTTAAGATTGACATAATTACGTATACAGTGTGACACAATTACTTATACAGAGTGACACAATTACTTATACAGAGTGACACAATGACTTATACAGTGTAACACAATGCATCTCACAACATTCCTTGCTGTATTGTCATTGCATCATTGTTCAGAAACGCTCAGAAAAACTACTAGCTGGATGGGAGAGTTTGTGGAGGCATTCCCGAATTAGTCAGCTTGAAAATGTATTTTGAGAATTGAATTGTCAAAATACAATACACGAGAAAAATTTAGTAGTTGAAATGTATGTTACAAATGCACGAAAAAAAGTACTTGAGATACTGAAATAAAGTGTGTCTTTCATTAGGAAAATACGTTTTATTATTTCCAAATACAGTAGCCCATCTATGTTTGCCTTGCCCAGACCTAATGGGCTGCAATGTTTAAACACGATGATGAACAATTGTCTTAGTTTTTCCTATACATAGGGCCGAAAATAGTTGTTGCCTTGATGTTCTATTAGTATATGCGCCAAAATTACCTTCTCCTATCATTAACTAATAAGTGAGAAGCGGAAGACAGTGGCAATGAGGGTGGCTGTGTTCTCATCAAAGAGGCTTCCTACACTCTTACCAAAGAGAGTGGCAGTGCCCTCACCAAAAAGGGTGGCTGTGCCCTCACCAAAAAGGGTGGCAGTGCCCTCACCAAAAAGGGTGGCTGTGCCCTCACCAAACAGAGTGGCTGTGCCCTCACCAAAAAGCGTGGCTGTGCCCTCACCAAAAAGGGTGGCTGTGCCCGCACCAAAAAAGGTTACCTACGCTCCTGCAAAAGAGTGTGGCTGTGCAACCGTCAAGTGTGTCGTTATACTTTGCCCTCGCCAAAGAGGGTGGCTGTGCAACCGCCACGTGTGTCGTCACACTTTCCCCCCGCCAAAAAAGGTGGCTGTGCAACCGCTAAGTGTGTCGTCACTCTTTCCCCCCGCCAAAGAGAATGGCTGTGCTACCGCCAAGTGTGTCGTCACACTTTGCCCAAGCCAAAAAGAGTTACTGTGCAACCGCTAAGTGTGTCGTCACACTTTGCCCCCGTCAAAGAGGATGCCCTTGTCCCGCCAAAGAGGGTGGCTGTGCCCTTACCAATGAAAGATCGCTAGTGTTCCCTCCAATGAGGGTGGTAGTGACCCCGTTACAGAGGGTGACTAAGCCTGCAACTGAAAAGGCGATTGTATCACCGCCATAAAAGGCTTCTGTGACCACACCAAAGAGGGCACCTGTTCCCAGATATAGAGGGTGCATGTTCCTCGTTGAAGAGGGCACCTATTCCCAGTTAAAGAGGACGCATGTTCCCGACTAAAGAGGGCGCCTTTTCCTCCGACAATGAGGGTCGGCCAAGCATTTAGGTGTGTCCTAACTGTGTATATGCGCACTCCTTGGTTCGCAGGTACATGAGAAACACCTATAAAAACTCCCAGTAGCCTGTGCCCCCATCAAAATGACTGACTGTGATGGCGCCAAAGGAGTATGGCTGTGCCCACATCAAAGTGAGTACCTGTGCCCCCGCCAAAGATCATACAAAGAGGACGCCTGTTTCTTCAAAAAGAGGGGGGCTTGTGACCCCGCTAAGGAGGGTGTCAGAGCCACCACCAAAGAGGGTGCCTTTTCTTCAGGCTATGATGTGTCTGTGCCCACACCGAAGAGAGTGCCATACAGTGCTCCCATCGAAGAGGGTGCCATACAGTGCTCCCGTCGAAGAGGGTGCCATACGGTGCTCCCATCGAAGAGGGTGCTTGTACCTCCTCCCCTTCCCCACTGCGCCAGACAGGTTGCCTGTGACCTCGCCAATAAGCGTGGCAGTGTCCCCACTAATGAGAGTGTCTCTGCCCCCCCTCACAAATCTTAGCTGTGCCGCAGTCATAAATGGTGCTTGGGACATCGACATAAATTGCAACTGTACACCTCCTATAAATGGCATATGTGCAACCGCCAATGAGCACGAAAGGTCGATATCGCTTGAACGAGCCAGTCCTGCCATCAGCGTGTAAGAGAAGGAGTGACTACTAAGTGATGTGAGTGCATATGAATGTGTGGCTGAGGAGACGAGCCAGTCCTGCTATCGGCGGGTAAGAGGAGTGGCTACCAAGTGATGTGAGTGCATTTGAATGTGTGGCCGAGGAGACGAGCCAGTTCTGCCATCGGCGGGTAAGAGGAGGAGTGACTGCTAAGTGATGTGAGTGCATATGAATGTGGGGCTGAGGAGACTCCGTGAACGGCAGACTTCATTTCGTGGAGATCGTGTCCTTATTAATAAGTGTGAGCGCAAGAAAATTCGTTTAATTGCAAGATTAACTAGAAACCTAAATTATAATTTCTTGCTATACAATAGACATAAGAAAAAAATCGTAAGATCATCGAAGCGCAAGGCAATAATAAAATCAGTCTCGAACTGCATTACTGGGCGATAAAGTCCAGTTTGTTTCGTCGCTAAAGATAACCCATTACCGACTGTTTTTGTCGCAACTGTGCGTGATTAATTGATCCAGAACATTAAATCTACTTGTTAATAGAGTATATGTCGCTGAAAAAGTACTTCCTTACGAATTTTTGCACGCCCCATTTCACGGGTAGGTGTCTAGGGGGGCTGAAACTTGCCCTGGGGACCCTGTCGCTGAAAACGTACTTCTCTACGAATTTTTGCACGCACTATTTAATGTGGATGGCTAAGATGAAGGGAGATTGTTGGTTATTGTTTACGGTTATTGATGGTTTGTAAATAGGCATTGTAGAGGGTAAGAATAATTGTATGATTGATAGTTTATCTAATTGGCCTATTCACAAGAAATGTTGACCTGGTACATATTAGGCTGGCTGTATGTGTATGATTTCATTCTCTTTTAATGGGATACTTTTATGTTGTATTATTTAGTTTCGCAGGGACCCTGTTATTTCAATGGGTATTTAGTGTTTGAACCTGATTATTATTTAGGGCATTAGTATACGATGTAGTTATTCGCATGAGGTGTTGGCTTGGTACATAGGAGGCTGACTGTATGTGTAGGATTTAAGTGTCTTCTAATAGGAGACTTTTATATTGTATTATTTAGCATCGCAGGCACCCCTGTTATTTCAAGGGTTTGTATTTCTCGAACCCTGTCTTATTTATGGCATTAGTTAACAATGTAGTTACCATTTAATAGGATTTCCTTGCTTGATCATTGTCTAATTTAGGTATGTTGACCAAATACGTATTAGTGAAATTTGGAATTATGTACGTTCTTTGTTATTATAGAGCATAAGCTATAGTATTCAATTCAATTCATCGGCTTTTCTCCTTGAATGTATGTATACATTTTCAGAGTTTCATCAGGACACAGCGTCATATATGATACAAATCGAATACCTTGCCAGTATACGTTCACGTATTGTCAATCCGTATGAAAGTGGACAATGAAACATGTTCAAGTCTATTTTTATTTATTTAAAACATGGTTACATAGGAACATTTACATTATTCACATCAAACTATTTCATCATTTTACGTGCGGTTGCAGGGGCTTTCCATCCGTATGAATGTGGATAATGAAACATGTTCAAATTTATTAGTATTATTTATTTATTACAGGGTTACATAAGAACATTTACATATTAGGAGCAGTCCTTTGGAAATTATACCACTGATCGCTATTGCAGCGGCAGACCTCTATCCGTCAATGTCCTACAGAGATCTTATCTCGAGTCGCACTCTTCTCGTGACCCTGCCTATTAGCCAGATTGCAACTCTACATGTCAGTTTAGGGCAGCTTTAATCGTTTGCCGAGTTTCTGATAGGAATATTGTTATAACACATTTGGACGTGCAGTAGGGACCCCCAAGGCAAAAAGTTGGATACGCTTTAAAAAATAAGGTGCGATAAGCTTGCTCGTCTAAATTATGTTCGTCCATGGTGTTAGGGCTTTTCGATTTTGGCATATACGCAAGAAATGTTAGCCTGGTCCATATCGATTTGGTAGTATGTGTAGGATTTTATTCTCTTAGCATAGTATATGGTATTGTAGTATTTATTCGATTTGGCTGTATATGGCGTTTTATTTAGTGTCACAGACACCGTTGTTATCATATATATATTTTATTCCATTGATACATAGTAGCATGATTACATAGCAATATTTACAGCATGTTAGAAAATTTTCATCCTTTTAGGAGCGGTTGCAGGGGTATACGTTCACGTATTTACAATCCGTATGACTCTGAACAATGAAAAATGTTCAAGTATATATTTATTTATTTACACAGGAACATTTATATATTATGAATATCCACACACAATTAACATTTACAGAATAAAACCTCGAGACGTGGATGTACTTGCGTTATTCACCCGATTACCCTCACCAAAGACGGCCTCACCCGGTTTACGTCTCTTCCAAGTTAAATCCACCATCACATTAGTATCATTATCCACGACACATAGCTTCCTCTTTTTAGTGACGGCAGATTCAACTTCAATGGATTTTTTGGGTATGTATGGATGCCCATATGCAAGAGTTGTGCACGCATCGACATAGTTGCGCATAGTTTCAATTTTACTGAGGTAATTTTAATATTGCGTACAGTTCGAAGCTGGCACGCTTGCGCGCGAATGTTGTGGTTGGTCTCAAAGTGTGTGTGTGTGTGTATGTTTTCTGGTTATGGATGTCTCTGTATTGTTCATGTCTGATTTTGACTTGTTTCTGGTAATTGAAACCTTTTGCAGCTGATTTGTGGTGTCGGACTCAAGCAACATACTTTAACAATTTGGTTGCAAGCAAATGATTTCACTCGGGTAGTCGTTGGCTGTTTCGATTTTCAGTAGTCCCAACTGTTCTTTCCTTAATCCATCATAGAAGGGATGATTTTTGGGGTAGTTGGAGAAGTCCATGTATTCAGCCAGAGGAGCTTCCCGCATTTCCGCCTCAATGTCGGCCACACCTTTGACCTGGATCAGCAACGAAACTGTGTCCGAGTAGATGAGCGAGACGTTGTCACCGTATTTGGGTTTCAGAGTGTCATAAAAGAAGCTGTAAACTTTTGCTTTAGCTTCTGTTTGGAGCTGATGAGATATATATCTATGATACCTTAGGTAACCGTGTGCAATTTCAATTGCGTAATATCTATCGCATTTGTAATGCAAGGCAGGAGGCGTTGTATTGAAAATCATTGCAAGTCATGTTGCATTGTTGCAATTTCAATGCTAGCCAATCGAGTTAGATTTAGGATAGTACAAACAAAGATTTATATAATATATTTTATTGATATTAGATTTATAACACATTTATATTAGGAAATTACATGGGCTTAACAGTTAGACGAGAACATAACTATTCACTCCGAAAATCGACGCGAGCAACTGTACGGAACATAAGTAATGACTTCGACTTCCCTCTCTGGTCTTTTCATGATCGGTGGTATAAGAGGCATTCGGCGGCTTCTTCGTCGATGATATGCACCTGGACATGTCGTCTCATCATATTGGTGTAGTATTTATCATCTGGGTGTTTTTTCTCTGATCTAGTGGGTTCTAGACTGCTGCCCTTAGTACACATTTTAGATAGACGGATACCTTTGGGAGTAGTGTATGCAATACTTCCAAATCTAACCTTGTAACCAAAACTTTGTTTTATAGTCTTTAGCGGTACATGTTTATGATATCGAATCGTTTCAGGTTTTTCCTTACTGGCGCCGACATTCCCATTCAGTACATTTCCGCAAATTTCCGAAATGTACCTAATTCTCCTAGCACTCAAAAGTTTGCGACATGATTCTCTCTCTTCATGTTTCATTTCCAACAATTCTGAAACAAAGTCAGGTATACATTTGATTTTATTGTACAATTTTACACTTCTTATACTTGTTACCGTTTTATTATCCCATTTGATAATTTGGTTGCCTTTAACTTTATCAGTTTTTTTACAGGACATCTCCTCGGTATCACTATCACACGTTTCAATATCACTGGTACTGGTGTCCATTTCACTTGAAGTATCCCACGTTTTTCCCATATTTTTATTATATTCCATTTCGTCTAAGGTTGAGTGTACTCCCCCCATTTCACCCAATCCTCATACGTTCTACGTTTGGATGTTGGAGGTAAAGCACTTTCTTTACTGTTCGCATCCTGCTGAGCACTGTCTATCTCATTATTTTGGAAACTCATGTCCGGTTTAATATGTTCGATCAATACACGCGTTGCATACTTTGAACTTGTATTTTCAAGATAATGGTGTCCGTTGAGATGACACCAAAACGCGAACTTGGAGCTTGATTTGCATAGTTTTATTTCCACACTGCAGATAACACGTACAGTTAAAATATTTCCAAATCAAACTTGGCGATATCCTTCTACACCGAGCGCAGACCGTCAACTGAATAAGCACAAATCTGAGTCCTATTTTATATATATTTCTGCATGCATATACAGGGTCGTTAGCGTCACTGTGTCGGCACATGTGTCGGCACAATGCATATATACAGAGCCGTTAGCGTCACTGTGTCGGCACATGTGTCGGCACAATGCATATATACAGGGTCGCTAGCGCCACTGTGTCGGGACATGTGTCGGCGCAATACATATATACAGGGTCTTTAGCGTCACTGTGTCGGCACATGTATCGGCACCATATAGGCATTTACACACATATGTGTATAAAGGGTTACCATACGCTGCCAGATGCATTAATACCTAGGCATTCTAACTCAACCATCTTAACCAATAATCATGTATTTCCATTCAAGTTTGAAAGTTATGTATTATGTTTAGTCATTATTTTCATGCGATATACATATCAAATCCCTCCACATGGCTAAATCTTACCTAGCTTTTTGATATCACACACCATGTACACACATAAACGTTTTTGTACGCATATGCAGTGGTCGGTGCCGGCACTATGTATGCCAATATCAGGGTTGAATCCGGCACCTATACCGGCACAATGTTGACATATACAGGGGTCGATACCGGCACAATGTAGACGCGTACACACATTTGTATACATATACAGGGGCGGTTAACATCTGTAGCATTTTTTACCTCCGATCTGTGACTTTTTTCTATAAGAACAACGTCCCTTGCTATTTGTTACAAGACATTCAATGTGGATCAGCCCCACGGCATGTTACGTTAAAAGAACTAACCATCCTATCCTAACCTAACCTAACCTATTTTATCCAAGAATTATGTATTATCGATCGAATTTTCAGGTTTACATATGTTTTCTTCCAGTGTTTTAGGATTAGTGCATAACAAATATCTCCACTTGACTCTGCATTTTGTTTTATTCTTTGCAGTTCTGATACTAACTTCCAATTCTGATCTAGCAAAATTTCATTTATTTTCATAGGTAGTTACGTCGTTGTTTGATTTCTATAGCTATTTCCACAATTCTACATCACTTTTAAATGTTACCCATCAAAAAACCTGACCTAACCTAACCTTATGTATAGTATTTAGTCATTGATATATACATATGAACCCCTCCCCATATTTTTTCTATAACTTACACCAAATTCTTTCTACTTCGTGGTAACTTTCGACCCATATTAGTTAGCAGAGAAGCCAGATTTTAAATCTTAGATGATTTGAATGTTACAAGTATTTCGTATTGGTATCCCGTTTCACACAAACGAACACTTCGTCTCATACTAGGTCTACCACATTTACTTCAATATCTCCTGACACTACACCCATTGACGACTTACACGTCTGATTTACCTTTACTTTCCTATAATTCTAATATTTTTGACGATGACTTCGTTTCAGATGTCGCCACACATTACTCGGGGATTTATGTTTATTCTATTTTATTTATTTTTTGCACAGATTACGGACCCCCGTTACCCCATTACTTTCGAACAAACGGTGTCTCAAGCTATACCCCATCCTGCCACAGCAGAATCACAAACTTGACTGAGCAAGATCTAATCGGGCTCTGATTTATATCCTACCAATCTGGAACACATCTTGATCATTCACCCCGAGATAGGTTTCTGGGTTTCGTTTCACGCCTGGAAACTTATTCTTCTGCCGTGATCGAAATTTTGATGTTACCTCCGACTGACACGATGTTTGCAATTCATTACCTAACCTCTGAGTTTTGGGATAATGTAAACATTTAATTGAGGATTCACATGGTTCATTTCTGTTTATTAGTATTAATTACAGATCTTGCTCGATACAGCAATACTTTTTTATTTGTTGTTTTGATTTGTAACAGCACGGTTCGTACATCCAACCATACCCATCATCACTATGTTTTAGTTTCCTCTCAAATCAAAACCAAAAGCTATTCCAGCCTCGTGAGTTCATAAATGTATTTCTTCTTCTCTGTGAACTTTAAGTATTCGAATCTTCTCCAATTCAATGTAATTCCGATCTTTATCCTAAAGAAATTGTTGCATACGCTCCAGATTTTCTTATGTCTCTAGGTAAAAAAAAATCCCACCAACTCGGCTATGTAACACTTGTGAAGGTTTTCTGCTTGGATCATATCAATTTCAAGATTTACCTAATTATTTCCTTTTAACTCTGTTACATGTGACTGAATTGTATCAAAATCAGTTATCCAAATCCTGCTTCTTTTATTCCTCTTTCATACATGAATAATAGTTCCCACTCATATGATTCTTGTTCTACGCATTTGTAGAAAATTGATATCGCCATCAGTAGTCAATATATCTCCGAACCGAGCCAAATCATCTTCCAAGATTTTTTCATCCAACACTCGTAAACAAAATTTTGAGATGTGAACATCCATTTTTTTATTCTAAGACGAAACGACCGTCTCCGCTTGTTCTTCACGTAACACTGACTTCATAATCGGCATGCAGTTAGCTGTTATAATGCGATTACATGATTTTTTTGCATGACATTAGGCCTATCATCGCTCGCCTTGGTCATCAACTGTGAATGTATGTACATGTGTATGTTCAAGCGTATGTACGTGTACATGAGGTTAAAAAATGTATAACAAAATTTAAAATTCAATACAAATTTTGAATTCAAAATTTAAATAAAATTTTGAATTTTTTGACGCCAGACCTTCCTTCAGTAGCCAAGTTATCACTTTAATAGACCGACTTGTCTCTGTCCGGGCGTCGAAAATTTTGAAATTTTATCGAAAATTGAATTTTAAAATTGTATTGAATTTTTACACGTACATACGCTTGAACATACTCATTCACATACGTACACAGCTCCTATACACGTACATACATACATACACAGTTGATGATCAAAGCCAAGGCAAGCCATGATAGGTCGAGTGTTTTGCAAAAAAGCATGTAATCGCATTATAATAGCTAGCTGCATGCAGAGAATAGAGTCAGTGTTACGTGGAGAACAAGCGAAGACGGACGTTTCGTCTTAGAATAAATAAAATGAATGTTCACGTCACAAAAATATGTTTACGAGTGTTGGATGAAAAAAATATCCGAAGATGATTTGGCTTGGTTCGAAGATATATTGACTACTGATGGAGATATAAATTTTCTACAAATACGTAGAACGAGAATGACAGGAGTTGGAACTATTATTCATACATGGATGAAGAATAAAGAAAACGGGATTTGGGTAACTGATTTCGATACATTTCAGTCGTATGTAACAGAGTTCAAAGAAAACAAGAAGGTGAATCATGAAATTAATATGATCCAAGCAGAAAACCTTCACAAGTGTAATAAAGCCGAGGTGGTGGAAAATAAATTTTACCTACGGACAAAAGAAAATCTGGAGCGTATGCAACAATTTCTTTCGGATAAAAATCGGAATTGCAGGAGAAGAATCGAATAATTAAAGTTCACATAGAAGAAGAAATACATTTATGGACTCACGTATCAAATATATGATGGAGTATATGAAGGATTTTGAGAGGAAACTGAAACATAGTGATGATGGGTATGGTTGGATGAACGAACCGTGCTGTTACAAATTAAAACAACAAGGTAGGAAGTATTGATGTATCCAGCTCGACCTGCAATGAATACTAATAAAACAGTTATAAACCATATAATCCTTTATCAAATGTTTACATTATCCTAAATCTCAGAGGTTACGCAATGAATTGCAAACAATTGTCGAACACGGTAGAAGAATATATATGTTACAAGGTGTGAAATGATACCCATAAACCTATCTCTGGGTGAATGATCAGGAGTAGGATATAAATCAGAGTCCGATCAGTCAAGTTTATGATTCTGTTGTGGAAGGATAGAATATAGCTTGAGGCATCGTTTGTTCAAAAGTAATGGGGGAACGGGGTTCTGTAATCTGTGCAGTAAATAAATTAAATTGAATAAACATAAATCCACGAGTAGTGTGTGACGACATCTGAAACGGAGGCATCGTCAAAAATATGAGAAATATAGGAAAGAAGAGGTAAATCAGACGTGCAAGTCGTCAAAGGATGTAGTGTCTATGAGATAATGAAGTAAATGAGGTAGACCTAGTTTGAGACGAAGTGTTCGTTTGTGTGAAACTGGATTCAAATATGAAAAACTTGTAACAATGTCTCGCTCATCTACTCGGACACAAACTCGTTGCTGATCCAGTTCAAATGTGTGGCCGGCATTGAGGCGGAAAGGCGTCAAGCACCTCTGGCTGAATACATGGACTTCTCCAACTACCCCAAAAATCATCCCTTGTATGATGAATCAGAGAAAGGACAGTTTGGACTACTGAAAAGCGAAACAGCCAACGACTGCCCGAGTGAAATCATTTGCTTGCAACCAAATTGTTAAAGTATGTTGCTTGAGTCCGACGCCACAAATCAGCTGCAAAAGGTTTCAATTACCAGAAACAAGTCAAAATCAGACATGAACAATACAGAGACATCCATAACCAGAAAACATACACACACACACACACGTTGAGACCATACACAACATTCGCGTGCAAGCGTGCCAGCTTCGAACTGTACGCAATATTAAAATTACCTCAGTAAAATTGAAACTATGCGCAAATATGTCGATGCATGCACAACTTTTGCCTATAGTCATCCATACATACCCTAAAAATTCAGTGAAGTTGAATCTGCCGTCATTAAAATGAGGAAGCGATGTGTCGTGGATGATGATGCGGAAACGTAAATTCCTGCAACCGTACGTAAAATAATGAAATAGTTTGATGTGAATAATGTAAATGTTCCTATGTAACCATGTACTAAATAAATAAAAATAGACTTGAACATGTTTCATTGTCCACTTTCATACGAATTGACAATACGTGAACGTATAATGGCAAGGTATCCGATTTGTATCATATATGACGCTGTGTCCTGATGAAACTCTGAAAATATATACATACATACACGAGGAAAAGCAGATGGATTTAATAAAATACTTTAGCATTTGCTCTATAATAACAAAGAACGTACATAATTCCGAATTTCACTTATACGTATTTGGTCAACCTACCTAAATTAGACAACGATCGAGCTAGGAAATCTTATTAAATGATAAGTACATGGTTTACTAATACCATAAATAAGAAAGTGTTCGAGCAATACAAACCATTGAAATAACAAGGTGGCCTGTGCTACTTAATAATACCATATAAAAGTTTACTATTAAAAGACACTTAAATCCTACACATACAGTCAACCTCCTATGTACCAAGTCAATACCTCATGCGGATAACTACATCGTATACTAATACCCCAAATAAAAATACGGTTGGAGGATTACCTGCAAATGATTTGGAAAGCTGCTTACCTGCACATGCTTGCGGAAATGTCAACTGCCTAAATACCTTATGTCATTATGGTGAGTCTATTCGCTAAAACTTATTCTTACGTATATGAGTGATTATAATGTTGAAGCATCTTTAATTGAGTGAACAACATTAGAAGAACATTTTCCGATAGGTAGCAGAGCCGATTTTGAAGGATATCGGGAAAACAAAGAATCATCGTAGTATTATTTTCCAGTCATCATTTTTTCGATGGAGTAATGGACTATTCACACACGAACTCGTTCTTCCACGCGTTCCTTGAAAATATTTACGTGCAGTAAACAACAGCGAACATCTCATGTTCCAGCTGATTATTGATCTGATATTCTCATGTAAAAAGGGCATGTAATAAAACGGCTTGAGCAGGTCCGATCAAACAAAAGGTTATTGGTTGAAGCGAAGCTTTGTTGGGCCAAGGTTATTAGGTGATTGGTTGTAAACTTTACCTCTTTTGTTAGATTTGCAAACGATTGTAAGGCATTTGCCTGAACCCCACCAGTCTTAATTGATTTTTTTTTTATTATTCTACGCTTGAACCAACCCGAATAAATCAGAATAGTAAGACTTTATGAAATGCTAAAAAGTCCACGTAAATTTGCCTGGTTCCAATTCCAGTTCCAGGCCACTAAACTCTCCATCGGAAATGGTATTCAAATCAAGTAGACGATATCTTTTTAATGTAAACGGAAGGTATCAAGTTTTGCGTTCATATTTATGAACACCCGTACTAAGCTTTCTCATGTGTTTCTGTCCCGAACTCATTAATCAGCCAGCAAAATAGTATGAAACTCATTAAGCAAAGTCGTTCCTCAGAAAGATATTCGTATATGAACTGGCAAGATCCATAGTTCTTTTCCACTCCCGAAACTCACCTACGCAGAAATATTTGTATCCGATCATTATGTATTTATAAATATGCTTTCTGCTTTCGGGACTCATGCATTATAGAATGCTGGTGTGGGTTGTTCGCTCTCCCCAAACATGGGGCACACGCTCCAATAAGGGGGCCACAAGCCGCACCTCCTGCTGAGAAGGAGAATGTTCCAGATTTCATGGATAAAAGAGGTAAGGGGGATATTTTCAATATATTCGCAATAATCAGTATTTAGGTGAGATAATATACCATAACCCTAGGCTCTGCTGGTATAAGTTGTGGTGGCCGCACTAAAGGAAAAGTCGTTAAGATCGTTGGGTTGTCTCGTGAGCGGAGCTGTGAGGTTGTCTTGCAAACCGGCAAGCCTGCGTTCGAAACCAAGTTACTGGCTCTGAATTATCCTAAGCTATATTTATATAATAATTCAGCGTCTCAGAAATGCATAGTCAAGACATTTTCAGTCTAAAGTGGGGTCTTGCAGAGAATATGTTGATGAAAATATGTTTTAGAAAAATCCTGCAGACAACATGTCCCGAAGAGCAACCGTTTCAGAGAAGAGTTCTTCAGTAAACATTAACCATTGAGTAAAGGACTCTTCACACATCACAAAGGATCTCCTTCCACTGGGGAGTCATTTAGTCAAACTGTCACTGAAACAGTTCTTTGGAAGCGACTCCTCCGGACAACATGTAACACAGAGATATCCTTTCATAGAAAGTCCTCCAGACAAACTGTCGCGCTGAGAAATATTTCATATGAAGTCCTCCAGACAAACTGTCTCACTGAGAAATCCTTTCATATGAAGTCCTCCAGACAAACTGTCTCACAGAGAAATCCTTTCATATGAAGTCCTACAGACAAACTGTCTCGCTGATAAATTTTTTCATAGGAAGTCCTCAAGGCAAACTGTCTCGCAGAGAAATCCTTTCATATGAAGTCCAACAGACAAAATGTCTCGCTGAGAAATCCTTTCATAGGAAGTCCTACAGACAAACTTGTCTCGCTGAGAAATCCTTTCATAGAAAGTCCTACAGACAAACTGTCTCGCTGAAAAATCCTTTCAGATTAAAAGCGGAGAGGAGGAGAGAGGGTTGTCGGCAGGTCAGACTGCAGAGGCGGGGAACGTGAGGTTTCTGCATGCAGTTATCCTCAAAGAAGGCTGCCCTTGGCAAGGTCAAGGGCTTTGTAGCTCAGAGCAGCGCCGCCTGGTCGAGTATAAAGAAGGCAGGCTCTGTGGGAAGGGTCATCAGTTGATTGTTGCTAGCACAGCCTGCACCACCGAACACAGCCCCCGTCATCATGATCGCTGTGAGTATTGCAGAAGGACGGGGAGTAGTACTGGGGACTGTAGTACACTGAACCGGGTGCAGCGCACGGTGAAGGAGCTGTCGTCACCCGCTTCATGTAGTACACTGAACCGGGTGCAGCGCACGGTGAGGGAGCTGTCGTCACCCACTTCATGTAGTACACTGAACCGGG
>SDVV010000413.1:0-32220 GCA_016164225.1 Gammarus roeselii | reverse complement strand
ATGTATAAATATATATATAGATATATAAAATGATGCAGTAACCGCCCAATTATGCTGCAATATTGTGCTACATGAAAGATGCACACCTAAAAATATCCTAAAATTCCTATAACAGTATGAAATACCTAGTCAAAATTCCAAAACAATACAAATTCAACATGTATCAACCGATCATTACTATGTATACATAACACATTATAATAACTTACAATAAATCCATATCGTTTAAGAAAGCTCCAGATACTCTCGCTGAGGTGGGCATCCGACCGATGCTCGCTGAACAAAAAATTGAGATAAGAGTACCCGAATAGTCTACATACGCTTGATAACGCTCCATTTGGAAGATGTGGATACATGGTGTCACCGAGATAACAGGTTCAAAACTGGATAGTGCGTCATGGGGTATTCAGATTCTCGTAACGAAGCTTCTGCATCCCCAGAAATATATACATCAACCCGCTAACTGACAAACTATTATACCATACTAATCTTATAGATATTATATACTTATAAAATAAACAGATGGAAAACACAAAATGTTGCTTAAATTAAACTTTCAGGTTGGTACCAATCAGGGCCGAACGCACGCTAAGGCTTCAAATCGAGCTATAAAACCTACCTACCATACTATTTCTACAAACAATATGTATAAACAAGAAAATATTTACATCATAATCCAACAGCAAGGACCCACCAACCAATCACCGAGGAGTCAATTATACCCCAATTAGATTTGAATACAAACATAATCTACACAGAAAACTAATTCGAATTAAAATCCAGACATAAATTTATAATGATACAGATACTCAAAACATAGAAATAATGGCAAATCAGTCATGGGAAAATGCAAGATAGAGAACAGCTAGGAGCAGCCTCATCTGACGAAAATTCCAGAGGCGTACTGACCATTTGCCCAGGGTGATCAATACACTTCACCCCTCGTCCAAAATGAGATGAAGGCATATTCCTATGAGAACCGAATACATATATAATGAACAAACAGTTATGGCCACGTATACCTAATAAGGATAAAGGATAGGACATAACTGCTAAGGATAAGAAAATGCATAAATACAATAAACAATAATAAATCATATAAACTAATTGTTCAAAGCACGAAATACTCCCAAATATATCAGTAAAGCTGAGACCGAAAGCCCCCGGTTATCCGCCTCACTTCCGTCCCCCGCCCATTCGCTGACTCACGAACTAAAACCGGTTCCGGTCCCGCCCGCCTGTCTCCGGCCAACCCCCTCCCCACCGTTAATTAAGCCCAATCTTATTCCTTCGCATTTGCCTTCTCCGTAAGAGAGTAACTATTTGCGCATGAATAATGGTCCAAAAGCCATTAATGGCCTCTTCTGTCCTTTCCTGTAGTGTTTAATCCCTTGCGTGTGTTGAAGTGCAGCAACAGCCATAGATGGCCTCAGCCTGTCCATGCCTGTAGTGTCTCACCTCTTGCGTCGGGTTGCAGTGCAGCAACAGCTATTAATAGCCTCAGTCTGTCCTTGCCTGTAGTGTCCAACCCCTTGCGTCGTGTTGCAGTGCAGCAGCAGATGTTAATGGCCTCAGTGTCCCTGCCTGTAGTGTCTCAACCCTTGCGTAGTGTCGCAATGCAGCAACAGCATTAATGGCCTCAGCCTGTCTTTGCCTGTAGGGTCTCACCCTTGCGTCGGGTTGCAGTGCAGCAATAACCAATCATGACCTCAGCCTGTCCTTGCCGGTAATGTCTCTTGCGTCGTGTTGTAGTGCAGCAATAACCAATAATGACCTCAGCCTGTCCTTGCCGGTAATGTCTCTTGCGTCGTGTTGCAGTGCAGCAAATACCGCCTGCAGTTTGACCAGACGGCTCGGAACAGGATGAGGGAGAAGGTCACTGCTTCTATGATATTTAGAGACAGGAAGGCCTCCTACACTAGAAGGTGAGCACTCCTCACATTCCTGTTACATTCTGAGTGTTATGATACCAGAGAAAGGATATGCTGCTGATACTGAATATATTTTTTTGCTAGGGTACTATGCCTTGAGCCAAATATGGATTTTGAGTGAATTTGATTTTAGATGGCAGTGTCTGATAGTAGACGTTTTATATGGTTTTCTACTATCCAATCTTATTATGTGTCCTAATATCTTTTTTTTCAGGGGCGAGTGTCCCGCCAATTTTTTTTCGATGTAATGTAGATAGATGCACTTTAGTAATACAGTACAATAATGAGAACGAATTGACGAAAAGTTTTTCAATTATCTCCTCTAAGAATTGATGACGTGTGACGTCAAAAGCGGTTTTCCTTCTCTGCTACTGTGTAACCTTGAATCCTGTTCACTAATATGGTAGATGACCAATAGTTTATAGCGTCAAAAGCCGTCAACTTAGATCAGTTCTTCGAATCCGGGCATCCAATAGTTCTCACATTTTTACTCTGTCACTATGCCTCATACATCAGTGTAACGAAACGTAGATTGAATACGGAGTGAAGGAGATAGGTATAGTGATAGTGAAGGAGGGTCAAGGCGAATAAAAGGAGACAGAAAAGACATAGAGGGTTATTATTTGAATTGATTGCATGGAAAATGCCCAATCGTGACGATTTCGACTATTTATTTTACAACACTGTTACGTGTTAATTTGAACCTAATTAATCGCAATGAAAAGGGTCCGTGCTTTCCACACAACACGGCACCGGAGTTACCCAATCACCCGAAAAATCTTACCAGTTATATCGAGTTAAAGGGGTGCAGCACATGATCGTATGCACCCCCGTATCCGGTCCCGTTGGCCCGTTCAGAACTAATTAACACCATTATGATATAGCTACCCAGCACCGAAGGGACCCACCCCACTGCCTCATGCATCCTCACCAGCTGCAGTCACTTCACCCCCCCTCTTTTTGGAGATGATGCCCCCCGCAGATCGACACCTGCAACTACCGACGATTGGTCCGACGATAGATCCGAACTTTCATCCCGTTGAACCCCGACGTGAATGTGTGGGGTAATTGCTTCCTCTTGTAGATGATGCCCTGCGACTGCCGACGGTTGATCCGTAGTTCCATCCCGTTGAGCCCGACGTGAATGTGTGGGGTAACTGCTTCCCCATGTAGATGATGCCATGCGACTGCCGACGATAGATTCGTAGTTCCATCCCGTTGAGCCCGACGTGAATGTGTGTGGACACTGCTTCCCCCTTGTAGATGATGCCCTGCGACTGCCGACGATAGATTCGTAGTTCCATCCCGTTGAGCCCGACGTGAATGCGTGGGGTAAATGCTTTCCCCTTGTAGATGATACCCCGGCAGACTGACGCTTGTCTGCCCCTGGGCACACCCGGCTCTGTCGGCCCCTGGCTGAGGCCTCCAGCTGGTCAACCGTATGCTGCTCCGTCCTCTCTCCCACTGGTTACTCCAACCGTGCCTGTCCCAGTCCCTTGTTGCCCCTCCAAACGAATTGCTCAATCAGCTCCCGATACCCTCGATGCTTTGAGTTGATTGGACGTGGCCGTCCTTACGTCATAGCCAGACTTCAAATACCGCGCTCCCTCCCCCAACAGCAAGAACAGTGTTGAATCAAAATTACATTGTATCAGCTTTAAAAAAAACATATATTTTGACCATACATTGGGGCTTTAAATAATCTCTTATTTGAACGATGTTGTACATGTACCTCACTTGCCGAGAAATAACAGCGTTTAGTAAAAGTGGAAGCGAATGAAAAGAGTGAATGAAATTGTTTACCATTGAAGGTATGGTGTTCTCTCAATTTCAGTAGTTTCGATATTTCTTGTTGACAATCACTATCTACCACACAGGCTCAAGTTCATTAAATGTTAGGTTCTTATTCATAGCTACAGACATGAAATCAATCCATCACCGCAATTGCCCCCTTCCCCCAGTATCGGGCACCCCTTTATAGGGGACTACGTGCGGCTGAGGCAGAACGCCCAGTGGAAGAAGGTGGCGTCGGATAGCAATGACCAGTTCGTAGTGTTCGCCGACATTGTCAACAAGATCACGCGGTCAGCAGGCAAGGTGAGGGGCTCACACCACACGGCCAGCAGGCAAAGTGAGGGGCTCACACCACACGGTCAGTAGGCAGGGTAAGAGGTTCACACCACGCGATCAACAGGCAAGGTGAGGGGATCATATCACGCGATAAGCAGGCAGGGTGAGGGGTTCACATCACACGATCCACAGGCAGGGAAGGTAAGGGGTTAACACCACACGGTCAGCAGGCAAGGTGAGGGGCTCACACCACACGGTCAGTAGGCAGGGTAAGAGGTTCACACCACGCGATCAACAGGCAAGGTGAGGGGATCATATCACGCGATAAGCAGGCAGGGTGAGGTTCACATCACACGATCAACAGGTAAGGTAAGGGGTTAACACCACACGATCAGCAGGCAAGGTGAGAAGCTCACGTCACACGACCAACAAGCAAAGTGAGGGTTCACGTCACACGATCAGCAGGCAAGGTGAGGGGCTCCCGTCACACGATCAACAGGAAAGGTGAGGGGCTCTCGTCACACGATGAACAGCCAAGGTGAGGGGCTCCCGTCACACGATCAACAGGCAAGGTGAGGAGCTCACGTCGTACGATCAGCAGGCAAGTAGGGCTCACTATTAAGGTAGTTAATAAAGACTGCTGCCCGCTCGATCTAAGTTTATGTTAAGGGGATTTGTAATGTAATCATCGACATAAAAAAACTACAATTTTTAAATCTAATGAAATTCAAATCACCAATCAGAATATCTTGTTGTGTAATTACCAAAGTGGTAGAATTTTCGTTACTCCTGATCCCTTGATTGCACGAAGCCTGTATCTGTGTGAGAGTTAGTTCTCTTCATCCTCTGTGCCCAATAGCTTGTCTGGCAAACCTGCCAGAATAATGTGGCTTATAATCTATGGTAAAAGAAAAGATTAGGGACTTATTTACACCGGCGCCTCAATGCGAGTCATCGCAAGCTCCTCCGTCGAACATCATAATCAATGGTATGGGTTCAAGCTTCCTCAACGGTGCTATATGCCCTCCCACTCGCCTGCTCGGGGTGCACTATTCCTACCCTACCCTCCTTAGTTCGTGTCCACCCTGCTGGCTGCCACCACCAACGCATTCACTATTTCTATAATGCCGCCCCCAGATTGATCCCATCCAGCTGGCCGTCTCCACCCAACACTATTCGCCATTCTTTCCCTGGCGCCTAGCTCGTGCTCATTCTGTTGGCCGTCTCCAACACTATTCACTATTTTGTCCTTGTCGTCCCTGATTCGTGCCCATCTTGCTGACCGTCTTCATCAACACCATTCACTATTTTTTCCCTACCGCCTTCAGTTCGTGCCTATCCTGCTGGCCGTCTCCACTAACGCCCTACTCGTTGTGGACCAGAGGACTCTACAGCTCAAGTATAGGATACCTGCCGCCGACATCGCCAGGATATCACTCTCCCCCTTCATGGGTGAGAGGGCGTTGAGTAGGAATTGGTGTTCCCGAAGGTTCTTCAGGTAGTTTCTGGAAACATTTTCAGCGATGAGCCTATGCTAATGCCGTCCCAAACTGATCATCCTTATGTCAGCGATGAGCCTATGCTAATGCCGTCCCAAACTGATCATCCTTCTGTCAGCGATGAGCCTATGCCAATGCCGTCCCAAACTGATCATCCTTCTGTCAGCGATGAGCCTATGCTAATGCCGTCCCAAACTGATCATCCTTCTGTCAGTCGATATGCTGAT
Source organism: Gammarus roeselii (assembly GCA_016164225.1). Lineage (NCBI taxonomy): Eukaryota > Metazoa > Arthropoda > Malacostraca > Amphipoda > Gammaridae > Gammarus > Gammarus roeselii. Next base: position 26,493 of record SDVV010000413.1, on the reverse strand, counting down.
GCATTAAAGTTGGTAGTGGACACACCACTAACCTAATGAATCATATTCAACTTTACATTTAGTTTTGTCTGGAAATCCAGGAGTCTGTAGGTATATTACATGAGATTGAGTAAACAACCCTGCTGATCAAATGATCTTCTCCTCGTGTCCCTTGCCAGACGACATCGCGGTGGTGCACGTCAAGCCTCCCACTCCAACCACGGACCTTGGGGGATCATCTCAGAACCTGAACTCGCCAGGCTGCCTCTTCGGCTCCGATGATTCCAAGAGGAAGGGCGACCTGGTGCTTCAGACCGGACACGTCATCGAGGTCGTCACGAAGCTGTTCCTCGTCGTTCAAAATGCCACCGGAAAGCCTCCTGAGATCACCATCACCACTGAGTGAGTCGAGTGGGGAAGTAAAGAAGACACGTTATTCCACAATAATGCTAGGCAAAAACTTCCCTGGTTATTGTTTAGTAGACGTTAACGAGTTGCACACAACTACTTACGGGGCCAAATGTACGTTAACAGCTGTATTACGGGGCCAGATCCAAGCAGCGTCTGCTGGTGGGTAATTTACACATGATGTTCATCTTTCAATAAGGCTGGGATTGCAGAGGAAAGAGCGCACTACTCCGTTTGAGATAATGTATAGAACATTATGTTTCTTCTTCAGTGACAGGAGAAATTGATTTAGTTTTTGGCGATAGGTTGAGCTGTGATTTTGATTCTGCCACTACATTCGAATACAATCAGCATGCCAACGAGGCCGTCCTTTGACCAGTGCTTACCATTCTAACCCATAGAGTGGGCAAATTTCAATTACAGCTCGGGAGAAGTGGGTGGCAAAAATCTACTCCTTGTCTACGTCTGTCAGCCAGTAACTTGTGTCGCATCCTTACCTCAAATAGTATACTTGTTGGAAGACGAAGTCTCTGACTTCAGAGTACAAGGCTAGTCCTCCTTACCACAGCGGTAGTTTTTGGAAGGCATTCCTTGGTTTGGGACTAATCCTCTGATTAAGAAGGCAAGCATGACTGGTAGTGATAAAGACCTAATTCGAGATTTCCCTAGTAAAACATTGAGGCTGACTTATCTGGTAATCACTCCTGAGGGTGCACCAGTCGTGCCATATTGATCAATCACCCACAGTGATCTGTAACCCCTAGCCTTTATGGGATAGGCTTTACACGCTATCGGAGCACACTAATAGTGCTTTCGTAGCGCACTACATGGCTCTCATAGCTCACTACTAGTGCTATCGCAGCTCATTCTTAGTGCTTGCGCAGCTCACTACCGGTGCTATCGAAGCGCACTACTAGTGCTATCGAAGCTCACTACCAGTGCTATCGAAGCGCACTGATAGTGCTATTGAAGCGCACTAATAGTGCTATCGAATCGCACTACTAGTGCTATCGTTGCACACTACTAGTCTTATCGAAGCGTACTAGTAGTGCTATTGAAGCGCACTACTAGTGCTATTGGAGCGCACTACTAGATTAGATTAGAATAAGGAAACAAACCGAGCACGAGTGCTCATGTCGAGTTGTTTTCTTTGAAAGAAGTGAAAGTAGAGTGGATCAGAAGTCAACGAGGCTTTAGAAATTCACGTACACGTACAGAAAAAGGTTGTAAGGACAGAAAGGAGAAGGACCATCACTACTGTCGCCACTACCTATTTCCACCATCCCACTATTACACGGGGCATTTCAGCCCCGGAGAAGAAAGAGTCGAGTGTCAGGACGACAATTCAGGAACAGGGCGAACAAGATGTGAAGAGAAGAATGCAGGTTTAAGGCGGTCGCATCTCAGACAGTCGAGCAGAGACGGACACGCCCATACGCTCAGCGGACTCATACTTTTCCTGAGTCGACTTCGAAGGAGCATATGTGTATTACATTTTGACAAGTATGTGCACATTTGGAAGGAGCACCAAACCCAGTTGCCTGGGTAATGGTCCTCCCCCATGTGCTCAGAAGATTGTCTTCTGTACGCAAGTAGTTTCTTGAAGGTTGTCGCGCTTCAAGGTAAGACATTGGAGTGACCTCTCATAAGGATAGACATGCCTTTGGCTGATCTAGAGTCTAGGGAGGAACTTTCTAAAATGTCGTGAAATTTTGAAAAAGTGCAAGTGTAGGAGAGCTCCACGCCCATTTTCCTGTGAGTGGTTCTTCCTAGTGTTCAGTAGAGCAAATCTCTGACCACCTGTGGTTGGTCCTATAAGAGCATTTCAAAAATCTGTGAGATGTCAGAAGGACATTTTCTAAATAAGTGACAACTCATGAGTTTAGTCAAATGAAACTTATTTTTAAATTTGACGAGTAGTTATCGCAGAATTTAGTAAAAACGCATGAGATCAGTATTTACATTTTGAATATTTTAGACAATAGTCAAGGGAAAAGAAAATGAGATTCCAGAGGAGCATCTCCTAGAGATTTCAGATGCTCCAGAGGAGCATCTTCAGGATATTTCAAGGCGAGATGCCAGAGGGGCATCTCCAAGATTCTTCAAGGCGAGATGGCAGAAGGCAGAAGGGCATTTTCAGGATATTTCATCTGTGAGAAAGAGGTTAGCAGTTATGTCACTCTGCTCTCTGCTGCACTAGGTCTCGCCCGAATCTGTGCTACAGGAGAGAAGACGGTTAGTCAGCCCCATTGAACAGGGAACAAATTTCAAGGTGAGATGCCGGAGGGGTATCTTCAAGATATTTCAAGGTGAGATGTCAGAGAGGCATCTCCAAGATATTTCAAGGTAAGATGCCAGAAGGGCATCTCCAGGATATTTCATCTGTAATAAAGAGATTAGCAGTTATGTCCCTCTGCTCCCTGCTGCACTAGGTCTCGCCCGAATCTGTGCTACAGGAGAGAAGACGGTTAGTCATCCACATTGTACAGAGAATAAATTTCAAGGTGAGACGCCGGAGGGGCATCTCCAAGATATTTCGAGGTGGGATGTCAGAAGCGCATTTCCATGATATTTCAAGGTGAGCTGGCAGAAGGGCATCTCCAAGATATTTCAAGGTGAGATGCCAGAGGGGCATCTCCTGGATATTTGCTCTGTAGGAAAGAGGTTAGTAGTTATGTCTCTCTGCTCCCTGCTGCACTATGTCTCGCCCGAATCTGTGCTACAGAAGAGAAGACGGTCAGTCATCCACATTGTTCGGGGAATAGATTTCAAGGTGAGATGCCGGAAGGCATCTCTGAGATATTTCAAGGTGAGATGCCAGAGGGTCATCTCCCAGATATTTCAAGGTGAGATGCCTGAGGGGCATCTCTGAGATATTTCAAGTGAGATGTCTGAGGGGCATCGCCAAAATATTTCAATGCCAGATGCCAGAGGGTCATCTCCAAGATATTTCAAGGTGAGATGCCAGAAGGGCATCTCCACGGGACTGTGTCACTGGGTAACCGGCGCTGCTGTTATATGTTGTGTAGTCCTGTTCAATAACTGTCACCTTGCTTTTTTTCCCTCCTGACACGGAGTGAAGAAGAGAAAAAAGGAGAGAGTACCATCTTGTCGACAGGATCCTTTAATAGGAAGATACTCACTGTCTTAACAATGGATGATATAATCGAGTCTACGCCGTATCGTTGAGTTCAGCAAATGCTTTCCTCTTGGTGCGGGCTCAATTTTCATATATCATGAGGGGCGGGGGTGAGCCGCCGTTGCGGCTCATTGACAAGCGCCGCTGAATCGCTGGCAGACTTCACCCGCACTTGTTTGTCGAATCTACATCGTACCGTTGAGTTGAGAAAAGCTCTTCTCCTGTTGCGGTTTGACTTTCGCATATCATGCAATGTGGGGGTGAGCTGCCGTTGCGGTTCCTAGGCAAGCGCCGCTGAGTCGCCGGGAGACTTCACCCTCACTGGTACATAATTGTTATCTATCTTTCCCTATTTTTCTACTCTCTTTTCTCCCCCGCAGGGAGGGTAGAGATGTAAAAAAGAAGAATACCATCGTGTCGGCATGTTTTTTTAGAGGAAATACTCATTGCCTCAACAATAGATGAAATCTGTCGCATCTACGTCTTACTGTAGAGTTGAGCAAAGCTCTCCTCCTGGTGCGAGTTCGATTTTCGCATATCATGGGGGTGTGGGGGTGAGTCGCCATTGCGACTCATCGACAACCCGCACTAGTTCGCTATTGTTGTCTATCTCTCCCCATTTTTCTCCTTTCTTTCCTCTCCCAAAGAGAGGATAGAAAAGTGGAAAGAAAAATGCCATCGTGGCGGCAAGATTCCTCCTTAGGAAAATACTCGTTGCCTCAGCAATGGATGATACCCGTCGAATCTAGGCCGTATTTTAAGAGTTGAGCAGGAGCTCTCCTCTTGGTGCGGGTTCGGTTTTCGTGTATCATAGGGTGTAGTGGTGGATGCTGTCACCGTACCAAATAAAAATAATAAAAATGAAGAGTAAAAATATATGGTATCCCTTCAAGTCTTCAACGCTGCATCAAGTTGAGCAAGCTCTCCTCATAGGCGGTGTCGATTCTTAAGATACCAAAGTTCCTCATCTGCTTATCACACTTTGGGGACAGCAGATGACTTCCAGGCTAGCGGGATGGGTGATTGCAAATACCGTTACGGGCTCACACCCAGTACAGGTGGCTCTGGCGTGTGCTTAGAGGTGGATGCGAGTCGCCGTAACACCTCTCTCTCGGTGAATTCCTGTAAGAATGATCAGTACCGACATATTATCAGTCTGTCTGTACTTGAAATGCAGTATCATCAGTTTGCCTGTACTTGCAATGTAAATGATAGAAAGCTCTCGTTCCGATAAAGAGTTTTTCAGTCGCTTGAGTTGGTCAGCATTAGCAATCATTACATTGTTACTGATAAATAAATTATGAGTAATAATTAACAATTACTTCTACCAGCGACAATGCTATTATTGTTACTAATAATGGATTTATAAGTAGTAATAGCTTGGTTGAATTGTGAAGAGAGCCGTGTCATGCTCCTTTCCTATATCCCGATTATTATAATCTCGACAGCTCCTGGGAAAGTCGTGTCGTTCTTAGGTTAAACGAGTCACGAAGCCCAGAGGTCAACTACCGCGGCTGGTAAGTTGTTCCAACCCCGCGAGATTGCGATCGGGAAAAAGTGTTGCGCTATAGTCGTAGCGAAACGTTTTTCCACAAGTTTCGCCCCTTTGTTTCGGGTACGAATATTGTGATCCCTGTCAAAGAGGCCGACAGGGCTCACGTTGTTGAATCCCTTCAGGTATTTAAAGGCTGAGCTGGCCCCTCAGCCTTCGTTGCTCAAGGGTGATGAGGCGAAGCTCTTTAAGCCTATCCTTGTAGCTGTGGTGGCGCAGCTGCGGGATGAGCTTAGTTGCACGATGCTGGATTCGTTCCAGTTTGGCTATGTGCCCCCTCGTGTGTGGAGACCAGAATTGGACTTCATGCTTGAGGTGGGGACGGCAGTACTATGTCCTTTGTTTTTCAGATGAAGTTACGGGAGATGAAACCAAGGTTACGGTTAGCTATCTTGTAACTTTCTTCGACCTGCGCGTCCATCGCGTCTCATATCGAGTCTTTCGAGATTAGTACGCCCAAGTCTCTGTGCTGTTCAACAGTTGCAAGATCGCTTCCTGCCATCGTGTGGTTGAATGTGGCATCGCGACACCCCATGTGCATAGCTGTACATTTTGCAGCATTGAAGGGCATCTGCCACGCTTCCGACCACTGGACGAATTTTTCGAGATTTTGTTGTCTCATGCTGCATGGCAGAGCTTCGTGTCGTCGGCAAATATCGATACCTTACACTGATGCTCCGCATCCATGTCGTTTACATAGATGAGGCAGAGGATAGGACCCAAGAAGCTGCCCTGGGGCACCCCAGAGGTAACAGGGGCCATTCCGACGGAGCCTGGTCGATGCTGACTCATGGCTTGCGCCCTGTTAGCCAGGCGCGCAGCCAGCGAAGTACGTTGCCACCGATGCCGAGCTCAAAGACTTTGTGTAACAATCTCCCGTGCGGCACCTTGTCGAAGGTTTTTTGGAAGTCTAGGTTGATGACATCCACTGCCTGGTGGCGGTCATATACGTTGATTACCTCATTGAAAAAGTCCAGCAGATTCGTCAGACAATTCCTGTTGCGGCGGGAGCCGTGTTGAGTGTCGTGAATGAGTCCAATGTCTTCCAGATGATCGACGAGATGATTTCGTTTGGTTGTGCACACAATCAAAGTCAAGCTGATGGGTCGATAGTTGTTGGGCGATTGTCGGTCACCTTTCTTGAATAGAACCGTTACATTGGCAACTCTCCAGTCTTCGGGGACCTCGCCTTCTGCCAATAGCTCTCGAGCTTCCTTATGAACTCTTTAGTGGTGTCCAACGGAACCAATCGATTTGTAAATATCCAGTCCCTCAAGTTGTTTGGCAATTTCCTCTCTCGCGAACACAATGTCGTTGAGGCTGACTTCCCCAGCGTAAACAGTATCTCGTTCGTAGCCGGGGCCCTCAACTGTGAACACTGAACAGAAGAAGCTATTCAGGACACTGGCCTTGTCCTCAGGTGACTTTCTGAGGACACCATCTTCAACCATTAGCGGGTCAACTGAGTCACTAGCAATTCTACGCTCGTTGACGTAGCGATAGAAATCCTTTGGGTTCTCTTTGGCGTTGATTGCAATGTATCTATCTTTCATGTGCTTAGAGGATCGGACTAGCATTGTGACTGTCCTACACGTCAGGCAATGCAGTTCTGCCGCCTCTGCGATGTTGTCCCTCATTCGTTGCTAATTTAGTCGATCGCGACGATTTAAGGCTCTTGCAGCTTCAACGTTCCACCAAGGGGGCCTGATTCTTTACGCGGGATCAATTATCCTCAAGGGTATACATCGGTCGCTGGTCTCAATTAAATTAGGCGCACTTAGTAGTTTTTTATCTCCTGGAAGTCTGCTCGCGAAAAATTGGGGCGACGTATAGCTCCCTGGGGGGCTGAACGGGGCACATTTATGGTGAATTCCACCGCGTTGTTGTCAGCACCTCATAGTTTGTTGCCATCTAGGATGTAGCCGACCAAGCGCTCCTCAGTTGACATGACTAGGTCCAGTCATGTCAACTGAGGTTGGTTCACGAACATATTGGGTCATGCCATTATCGACGATAAACTCCGTTAGTTTATTGCATGGGGCCTGTGAAGTTAGGCTCACCCAGTCAATATAAGGGAAATTTAAGTCACCGCAGATGATAGACTCGTGATTATATGAGACTATTTTTTCCATCTTCTCATAGAGCTGGGCCTGATCATCTTGTTCCGCAAGGGTGTGACTGCTGCGGTACACTTCAATGTCGCATGGGCCACTTTGATTTCTGAGTTCGGTATTTCGTAAGAAACTGTGACGAGCGTTGCTCTAAGAAATGGATGCAGCATCTCCTTTATCTACAGCATGGACTCGGCCCCTCGTTTACTAGGAGTGGGTTTGTCCACGCTAAACATTTTGTAGCCTGATAGCATCTCTGCTGCCAGGTTTCTACTCTGGAGATCGAGCTATGTTTCGTTTATGCCAGTGACATCAAACGAGTGCAGGGTTGCCAGATCCCTCAGTTCGTCGAACTTGGGGGCAAATGACTGTGCGTCGCAGAAGAAGACCTTAAGACGGTGCGTGTCTCGGTCTTCGACTTCTTCACCATTGGGGGGTCTCGACCTGGCGGCTGTAGACCAGGATCTTGACCATCCCTAGAATTACTTTCTTGTGAGCCCTGTCACGCATCTACCGTGCCCGCAGCTTCTTCCTCTAGGAGTGACCGATTGGTCATCGCTCCCGCCGGGGAATTTGCTGCGGGCACGGGGCCCTCTCGGTAGCGTAACCCTGCGGTCAAAACTGGTCCGTTTAAAGGACGCTGGACCCCTAAATTTTTGGCGTAGTATTTCTTAGCGCTTAAGTGGAGAAATCTGCCAAATCTAGCATTTTCTACATCATTCAGGTGTGGACCGTCTCTTGGGAAAAGATCGGGCCTTTCCCGAAAGTCATCAAACAAGTTGATGAAGGATACGCAATTGGACTTGCAAATGGTCTCGAGGGCTCGATTTCTATAGATTAACTTGCTATACAGCTCGTCATCATTCATTCGCGGTAATATGAATGTGATGACCACTCGATCCGTTTCGTAAGATCTGCTAGCCAAGCATAAGCAGCTGATTTCTAGAGGTTAGAAATCAGCTGTCTATGCTTGGCTAACAGATCTTCCGACCTTGTCCATTTAAGATCATTGGTGCCTACATGGCAGATTATGAGTGTGACCCGGCTGGAAACTTTAACCTCAGCAATGGCACCTCTGATTTTTCCAATCGTGGCACCGGCTTTGCAAATAACCCGCCTCTTCTCCTTACACCTATGAGCAAATTCAGCCGCCTGGTGTCGGACGATAGAGTCACCTAGGACAAGTGTCTCAATTTCGCCGTCCAGGTCCGTGAACCTCTCAAAAGTGTTCCGCGTTGGCATCACAAACGCGGGCCGGTTCACAAAGGTGAACCGGTTTTGGACCTGCCGGAATCTATCCGAATCAACGCCGCTCCGTCGAGGTTGTGTGCGGTTTTGGCCGGTGTATGTCTTGGTCCGACGTATCGGCTTAGTTCCAGTTTCCAGTTTCCTGGCAGCCAAAGAATTCTTGGCCTGGCGGGAAGTAGGTACCCCGGGTTTGGGTTTTGTGTGGAAGCGAGTTGCAAGCTCACATCCAGCACCGGCAGCCCTGATATGGGTTTAGGGGTGGATGCGTGGTGCCGTTGCAGACTCTTACCCAGGACGTCACAGTAGGAAGTCAGAGCAAGACCACCCAGACTCCCCCGCGATTGAACTGGGTCCTTTCAGTCAATCCTCTCCCGGGATGCCTCTCCATCCAGCTGTAAAGCATGGGCCACCAACTCGTTAACTTTTACTAGTTTCCTCGTCTGTTCCGCCAGGTTCTTACCAGCCTTCTCCATATCAGAACGTAGGCTTCTACTGAGACCTGCAGCAAAGCTCTCTAAATCACGCTTACTAACAAGGTCCTCTTGGACCTTACGTACCTCGTCTCTTACCTCCGCTACAGACTCACAAGTCCTGCTGATCTCTTCTCTCATCTACGACAGTGCTGGACAAAGACCTTCCCCGCAAGGATCCCGTCCTCCCGCCGTCGTCCCACCGCCGCAGGCCCTGGAAGGTCACCAGGACCTGGTCGAGCCTGCCATCAAGCTCGCACAACCGGCAGATGAGGACTCCCGCGAGGTCCCTATTATAGCATTATAGCACACTACTAGTGCTATTATAGCATACTACTAGTGCAATTGTAGCGCACTTCTAATGCTATTATAGCGCACTACTAGTGCTCTTATAGCACACTGCTAGTGCTATCGTAGCACACTACCAGTGCTATCAAGGCGCACAACTAGTGCTATCGTAGCGCACTGTTAGTGCTATTATAGCGCACTACTAGTGCTATTATAGCACACTACTAGTGCTATCGTAGCACACTACCAGTGCTATCGAGGCGCAATACTAATACTATCGTAGCGCACTTCTAGTGTTATTATAGCACACTACTAGTGCTTTTAAAACGCACTACTAGTGATATCGAAGCGCACTAATAGTGCTATCGTAGCTCACTACAATTGCTATGGAAGCACACTACTAGTGTTATTATAGCACACTACTAGTCTAGCGAAGCGCCCTAATAGTGGTATTGAAGCGCACTACTAGTGCTATCGAGGTGCGCTACTAGTGATTTTATAGCACACTACTAGTGCTATTATAGTACACTACTTGTGCTATTAGAGCGCACTACTAGTGCTATTGGAGCGCACCACTATTGCTATCGAAGCGCACTAATAGCGCTTCGTAGCTCACTGCAAGTACTATGGAAGTGCACTACTAGTGCTATTATGGTACACTGCTAGTGCTATCGAAGCGCACAAATAGCACTATCGTAGCTCACTACAAGTGCTATGGATGAGCACTACTAGTGCTATAATAGCACACTACTGGTGCTATCAAAGCGGCCTACTAGTGTTATTATGGCACACTACTAGTGCTATTATAGCACACTACTAGTGCTATGATAGCACACTACTAGTGCTATTGAAGCGCACTACTAGTGCTATCGAAGCGCACTAATAGCGCTATTGTAGCTCACTACAAGTACAATGGAAGCGCACTACTAGTGCTAATATAGCACACTACTAGTGCTATTGAAGCACACTACTAGTGCCATCGCAGCGCACTACTAGAGCTATTATAGCACACTACTGGTGCTATTATAGCAAGCTACTAGTGCTATTGAAGCGTAGTACTAGTGCTATTATGACACACTACTAGAGCTATTATAGCACAATACTAGTGCTACCAAATCGCACTAATGGTGGTATTGAAGCGCACTTCTAGTGCTATTATAGCACACTACTAGCGCTATTGAAGCGTACTTCTAGTTCTATCAAAGCGCACAACTAGTGCTATTATAGCACAAGACTAGTGCTATTATAGCACTCTACAAGTGCTATTGAAGAGCACTACTAGCGCTATCGAAGTGAACTACTAGCAGCTAACATCCACACCACCGCGTACCAAATCAATTACCCTGGACGTGACACACCGGAATTCATAGAAATCCCGGGCGAACAGGGAAAAATAAAAACTTACCCAGTGGCGACATGGCCTGCAATGTGCAAAAAAAATGCCTGGAATACGGCCACGTCATCAGATACTGCCAGGCATACATACCCCAACGCTGTAAGAGGTGCGCCGGCGAGCATGACCGAGAGGACTGCACAGCCCGCCAACCTAAATGCTACCACTGCTCATGCCTCCATGAGGTAGGTGACCGCGACTGCCCAAAGCAGATGAACCAAAAAGTCATGACAATCATACAGAATGAGCGCAGAGTCACACAAAAACAAGCCATCCAAAGTTTTTACGACGAAAACCCAAACTGCCGTAATTTAAATCACTCCAAAACAGTTAAATCTACAATTAAGTCTACCCCATCAGACAATATTCGCGTACAGTTAACACAAACTACTACCATGACCCCAAAATATCACTCCAGTACTAACAATACCACAACCAGCCCAGCGACCTCCCTCGTAATAGAGGCGGGCGCCCCAAGCAGCGAATCCCAGGAAAGCACTGCTATGAATGCTGCCTCGGTCGACTACGAGGAGAGGTCCAAGAACCCGAAAATCAAAAGGCCAAGAGACGATGATTCCTCCGACGACGACCGCGGAATACGCAACACCCTCTCGCCACGAAGCAAGAAAAGTAGTAGCACTCTACAAACCACAGCTCGCCTCGATCAGAGCGTTGAACGACTTCTGACCGTCTTAACATTAACCGCACCCAGCTAAAACCAAAGTGAGGTATTCAACCCTCAGCTAACATGCCCAACGCCGGAACATTTCAGAAGTTAGAACGACCATCGCCTGCGCGAGGACTCCTTGAAAATCTTCAATGAAGAACGAATACCACAAACCACTGATCTACCATGCATCGCACTCGGCTCAAATATCCCAACGACTACTACTCAGCCCATCATAATGTTTGAAAAACCCTCCATAGAAGAGAAACGCGCTCGCTCAAGAAGCAAACACAATGATCAAGCTCCCTCGTCCTCCCCCCTCCTACAAGAGCACTCACAGCCGAGAACGCAGTGAGTCTAGGAGATCATGTTCTACAGAAAGCGGACGCTCATGCGAACGCTCTCGATCTAGGACACCTGCGCCGTATAGACAAAAACACCACGAAAGTTTCTACAAGCCATGCGACCGCTCTAGACCATCAAAACCCTTGGTGTGTAACAGATCCAAAATGAACAACAGCATAGTACTTCAGTGGAATTGCCAGGACTTAGAAGCAAGAAAGAAGAAATATTATCGTTAATCTCCACCCATACACCTTTGGTGGTAGGCCTCCAGGAGATCAAACTCCGCGACACAGTCACCTTCTCTATCCCACAATATGTCATACACCGTCGCGAAGGTCACAATAATGTGACTGCACACGGCGGAGTGGCACTTATGATCCATCAAAGCATACCTCACCACCTCCTCCCTCTGAGAACAGAACTCCAAGCTGTCGCAGTGAAGATATGTATCTCAAGACCTATTACAGTGGTATCTATCTATTCGTAACGAAACCACGACCTCACGGAGGCACTAATGACCGATCTGATTAACCAACTGCATCATCCCGTACTCCTCCATGGAGACTTCAAAAGCTACCACGAAGTGTTGGGATGCGTGAGAACAGACCCCAGAGAAGGAATAATCGCCAACACCATATACACACAACCTGGTCCTTCTCAACGACGGACAATCCACACAGATCACCCTGGAAAGTGAAACCGCCATCGGTTTATCAATCTGTTCCCCTACTTTAGCTACCCAACTCGTTTGGGGAGTCCTGCCTTCAACACATGACAGTGATCACAACCCAGTGATCATGTCGCTCCTTATTAACCGACCAAACAATCCTGACGCACAAGAACTTCGGTTCAACTACCGTAGAGCCAGCTGGGAGAAATACTCGACAATGTCGCATGGGACGATGTGGAGGGCCTTCCCGAAAACATTTCAGAGCACGACCTTATCATACATCTATACGAAAAATTCCAAAGTGCAGCTACTGCATGCATTCCCCAATATGTATTCTCAACTTTTTTCACAAAACCTTGGTGGTGCCCGGAGGTACGAGAGGCAAGGGATCGGCGTGACAGGATGTGCGAGGCCTTCCGCCGCGCACGTTCCCCCAGGAACCGAGTAGCCTGGAAAAGAGGAACTGCCGTGTTCCGCAAATTTAACGTGGAGAAGAAGCGAGAAAACTGGACCCAATTAATTAATACAATCAATCGAAATACCCCTCTTTCCCAAGTGGGGAAAAATCAGACGTATCCAAGGTCGCCCCGAACGACTTATCCACATACTGTCGGACGGAGGCACTGTCTATTCTTCATACACGGACATCGCAGACAAACTATCTCAGACTTTTAGCCAAATATCACAATCAACAAACTATACGGCTTCTTTCCAACGGGAAAAGATCCTAAGAGAAAGTGAGCATATCGACTTCACTTCCACAAATGAAGAATTCTACAACAAACCTTTATCCATCCATGAACTACAATATGCAATTGACATGATCAAACACCTTCATGAAAACGCTCTCCATCACCTACTAAATGTGTTCAATGCGTTGTTTTCAAATTCGCTCTTTCCCAACCAATGGCGGGAATCCGTATTTATCCAGATACCCAAACCCGGAAAATGTCACAGCGACCTACATAGCTATCGTCCCATTGCCCTAACTAGCGTCCTATGTAAGACTATGGAAAGAATGATAAACTCACGCCTATTCGACTACCTTGAAATGCATGCAAGCCTTAACAACATCCAGTGTGGTGGCTGGAAGCACCACTCCACAACGGACCACCTCGTACGATTAGAATCAGACATTAGACAGGCCTTCGTCCGAAGAGAACATGTGGTTTACATATTTTTCGACGTTAAAAAAACATACGACACAACGTGGAAATACGGGATCATGAAGAATCTCTACCGTAAAGGTTTGAGAGGTCGACTACCACTTCTTATCCACCAATTTCTACAAAATCGCACCTTCAGGGTCAAGGTTGGCGACACTCAGTCTCCGTCATATCCGCAAGAAATGGGCGTTCCCCAGGGAAGCGTCTTCAGTGTCACTCTTTTTATCCTCAAAATCGATCAGTTAGCCGACATTCTTCCCCGAGACGGAAGACTGCTCTCATCACTATACGTGGACGACCTACAAATAAGCTTCAGACACCCCAGCCTCATAACAATTTAACATGAACTCCAGAAGTGCCTAAATCTAGTCGGGAACTGGGCTTCTCTAAACGGATTCCGATTCTCGCCCTCTAAAACTAAAAGTATGCACTTTACCCTTGTGCCCGGTTTACACCTAAAACCAGCCCTAACGCTGCACAACACACCTTTAGCATACGAAGAAACGATCAAATTCATGGGTCTAATGTGGGACCCTAAACTCACGTGGCGACCTCACATCACAGTCCTGACGACTTGCTGCAAAAAGTCGACAGGACTTATCCAATCGCTAACATCCCTGAAGTTCGGTGCCGACATGGACACCGGAATGACGCTGTTCATAGCAATAATATGATTGCGCATAGACGACGGAGCCGTTGTCTACGGATCTGCAGCCAAAACTACTATCGATCCTCTCTCGACCATCGCAATCAATGTTTTGCGTATCACAACCAGCGCGTTCCGCTCCACCCCAATCGAATCCCTTAACGTGCTCGCTAACAAACTTCCACTTCCGTTCCGGCGAAACAAACTTTCACTACAATACTATTCAAAGACTAGAAGTCTAATCAACAACCCAGCAATCAGCCGCATCACCAACATGTCCGATAAGCGGCTTTTTGCAGCTACAAAAAATATATGCCCACCGTTTTCCCTACGTGTGGACAGCCTGCTGACCTCGCTCAACATCAATCGTACAGCTATTAAGCCTTCATTTTCCTATCGAATCCTTCAAATTAACACACCAACATGGATAATCAACCCCCCACCGGTCAACCTAGATCTGCAAATGTACCCTAAAGCAACTACTCCAACCAACCCGTACCGGCAGGAATTCCTAAGACTACTCGAGGAAGAAAATTTAGAGCACCGCCACATATACCCTGACCGCTCCAAAACCGCAGACGGAGTGGGAGCCGCCACTATGTGCGGGGACACCCCACTCTCGGCCACCCTCCCACAAGAGGCCTCCGTGTTCTCTGCGGAGCTTCGCGCACTTGAACTAGCTGTTTCTATCGCATAAACACATCGCTTTCCCAGCTACGTCGTATTCTCAGACAGTCTGAGTGTCCTCACCCAGCTTAAAACACTGCACTACGAACATCCAGTTCTACGTAAAATGCAGCACGATCTCTTCGTGATGATCGAGACGGGTCAGGCAGTGGAATTCAGCTGGATCCCCGGGTACGCGGGAATAAGAGAAAACGAACTTGCAGACTCGCTTGCTAAACTGGCATCTACTCACCAAGAACAATTTTTCGCAATACATCACCGGGACTGGTTTCTTATCATCAACTCCCATATAACATCCCGATGGGATGAAATGTGGAAACAGAGTGGACAAAAAATGCTTACAGTCAAACCCTCAGTCAGAGAATGAGAAAAAGTTCGCCAACAGAAAAGACCAAGTGTTCATCAACCGCTTGTGCATGGGACACACGCGGAAAACTCACAAGCAGCTGATGGATGTCGACATAGGACCAAACGCACCACCTTGCCCCTGCTGCCACCAAGTGGCTATCAGCGTGAAACACTTACTGATATATTGCAACGCACTTGCGGCAGCTCGACGAGCGTTCCTAGATCCCCCGTGCAACCTACAAAGCCTACTCACGGACCCAACCTACCGTAAAAAGCTTATCGCTTTCGGAAAACACACCGGACTATACGGAGTTGTCTAAGCCTCAAACACCTGTGCAAATGAGGTGGTCTCTCCACCCCATTACGCACAGAAATAACAACACATTTTACGAAGATACGCATTAACTCTTTACTCTCTTGTAAGCGCTCGTACGCGAATATGCCACGATTAAAATATGTACTGACTTCATCTTGACATGACTAATATTTTCACATGCGAGGCCGTGCGAACTAACCTGAATCAACGACGGTCGCACCCTACGGGGGAGCCTATTATGACTCACGTTGAGGCTCTGGTGGAAATGAGGCCCAAATCAAATCAAAATTCAGTATGCTTCAGCTGAGATGGAAGAAGGACATCTTCAAGAATATTTCATATTTCAAGGACATCTAACATATATAAATCGATGCGTGCTGCCAACCAAAGGCAGACATCTGTAAGGAATGATTTAGTAGGCTTAGGAGTGGAAGCGAGTTGTGAGCTCACATCCTTCACCAGCAGCCCTGATATGGGTTTAGGGGTGGATGCGTGCGGTCGCTGCAGATTCATACCCAGGACGTCTCAGTAGGAAGTCAGAGCAAGACCACCAAGACTCCCCGCGATCGAACTGGGTTCCTTCGGTCAACCCTCTCCCGGGATGCCTCACCGTCCAGTTGTAATGCATGGACCACCAACTCGTTAACTTTTACCAGTTTCCTCGTCTGTTCCGCCAGGATCTTTCTAGCCATCCCCATATCAGAACGTAGGCTTCTACTGAGGCCTGCAGCAAAACTCTCTAAATCACGCGCACTAACAAGGACCTCTTGGACCTCACGTACCTCGTCTCTCACCTCCGCTACGGACTCCCAGGTCCTGGTGATCTCCTCTTTCATCTCCACATACTCACCGGCGACAGTGCGCAGCTGCTCCTCGAGGACAAAGACCTTCCCCGCAAAGATCCCGTCCTCGCCGCCGTCGTTCCTTCGTCGCAGTCCCTGGAAGGTCACCAGGACCTGGTCGAGCCTGCGATCTAGCTCGCAGAGCCGGCAGACAAGGTCTCTCGCGAAGTCCCTGAAGATGGTCCTGCTCATCCTGGCGTGGCAGACCGAGCAGTCCGCCAGAGTAGGAGGCATCCTCAGACGTCGTCCGGGGAGATCGTCGCTCACTTATTTACACTTATTATCACTTATTTTTCAGCAATTATTACAGCTCTCCCACTTATTTAGAAGGCGAATAATTTTCAGATAATTCACACTTAATAGAGTTCTTCTCACAATTAAAGTACACAAAAGAGAGAGTTTGCAAAAAAGTACACAAAAAGAGAGTCTGCAAAAAAGTACACAAAAAAGAGTCTGCAAAAAAGTACACAAAAAATATAGTCAGTAAAGCGTGGTAAAAGGAACAGTGATAGAGAGTCAGTAAAACGTTGTAAAGGGATCGTTACGATAGTAGTGCTATCGTAACGAAGTAGTGATCGTCATGCAGACGGCGACAGCTCATAGTTATGTGAAGAGCATTCATGATGGTCTTCCATGAGCTCATTCAACAAATAAATAATAGACCGGGACAACAATTACAGAGACGGCTTTTACTGGTTTACTTCACAACATGGCACATGGCTCATCTATTAGAAAAGAAACACCGAGTGGTCAAAGTGTACCCCTAGAACGTGGGGTCTTAGTTACGTTTTGCTGTCAGCATTTTACTCTGGCAAGACCTTCTGATCAAAATAACGCGAGAAAATTACCACACGACATCAACAATAGTTCACTTATTATGATGACTGATGTGTATGTCATGACAATGGCTTCTCTGCTGGCAGCCGGAAGCTTGCAGCCGATCAGCGTGATTTGATCCAAGTCTAACTCACACTTTAGTTTGGAACCACGATCTACAGCACAGGGAATTACAGCTAGCACAAATGATTGGTTACTTATGGTTCTCACTTCTCGAACACAATTTATCCTTTTTTTGTTGAAGAGTGGCCTATCCTACTGTAATTTATTCAGTAGGTTCATTATTCAACCTGATCGTAAAACAGCGCTCGTGACTCAATACAGCATCCTACACTTCTGATGCTGTATTGAGTCATCAGCGCTGACTGCTCTAAAAATAACTCTCATGGGGACGTCAACAAAACAGTGACCGCTGAGCGCAGACACAACCGTCGCCGCTGATCACCCGCTCTCGGTGGTGCCAATAGCTACATTACTAAGGACCTTTTAACAACTTTTCCTGCCTATATGGTGGGGGGGATGAGAATAGGAGCTGATTTGGGCAAGGATGCTGCTCAGCTTATCATCGGCCTGAACACCCTGATACGATTCTATTGCGGCATATCGCACAAATGCAAATTAGGTGGTGAATACTCCATTGTAAGCCTGTATAAAAATTACATAGACTATCATCCAGTTGTTTCTAAGAAGCTATATAAAGTAAACTGATTTGAGATGACTTGCATGTGTGCAAGATTTATATTGGCTAAAAGAGTTATGAATTTTGAAAATTTTACGGAACATTTCGCTCTCGAAGCAAGAGCAGCGCGTGCATTCCAAGTCTGGCGACTTGGGAATGCACGCCATCTGTGTGCCAGCTGGTCCGACGTTTTGAGGCGCGGCATGAAAATATGAGACAGTATGAGGCAATACGAATATGGATGTATGCTTTATGTCACGCTAGTTCATCCCTTATATAAAACCCTTACTAATTACAAATTCATGTGAATAGCCATCCTAAGCTATTAATCTTATGTACAGAACTCAGAAAAATTTTTTGCCATTAACATGTAATACCATGTACCACAAATCTTTATCTGGAGGCGTAAGAACTCTACGAACTGGGATTTAGCGAGGAGTGAGAACTCGATAAACTTGACAACGGCGAAGAGTGAAAACACCAGCGTATACGTAAAAATTTTGACTCCCTTGGGCAAAGAAAGAATAGAGTGGCTTGATACGCCTGATCGTTCTTGGAGACAGCTTTCTTTCAGGAAGAGGAACGACAGGAAATCGAACACTCACGATATCGTTAGTGACAGAAGTGCAGTTTCCTGGACCAGGGTCAGTAAGGTAGCTGGAAACCCACGTCTGCAGACTCTGCCAAGAAAATCATCACCGTCCTGGGTGTGGAGAGTGAAGATGGAGCGTCACGAATGCCCGGTATAACCTTTTGGAAAGGCGCATTTTACAGTAAGTCAGTGCTGACCTCGGTACAGGCCTGGGAGCCAAGGCGGAGGGGTTATGATGAGGACGATTAACATGTATTGATCTCTGAAGGTCATCCGACATGAACGTCCTGTGTTCTAAATCTGGGCGAACAAGAATACTGCCACTGCCTCCCTTGGATAGGATAAGAGAAACTCAGAGTGCAGGAGTAGGTTGTTTTGTGCAAACCCAGACAGATCCCCTTCTTGAGTTTCCCATTTCTTGGTGTGCAAGTAAATTCACTCCTCGTAAGCCCCCATCCCTTTGCACTGGTTAGTTGCGGGAGAGGGCGTATGTTATGAAGTGTAATTTTACCTGCACTCCTGAGGGTTTGAAATCGAGGTCTGATTAGCGGTCTAATAAGGCAGATCTCTGTTATACCTCCAGACTCAAGTTCGGCCTGGAGGTAGAGCCGATGTTTCTCAGTTGGAGCTGCTAACCGCTGTTGCTACTGGTCCATTTTTAAAGAAAGGTTTTGTATGGAATTCTTCGACCGGACGATGGGGAGAGAAGTTGGGTCATTGCCGTGGACTATGTCAAAGCCTTGCTCCGGAACATCAGCGGTTCCATCTGGTGATGCGACCTGTTCCCTGGTATCTGGCCAGGCGGGGTTGATGCATTCTCCTGTTTTAGACACAGGCGAAGAGGAAACTAAATAAAGTTTTAGGAGGTCTCGTTGTATACTGCTGCGATACTTCTTGTGTGTAGATGGTGTGGTCGAGGTGGTTCATTTCAGATCCCTTTAGGATGTTTGTGGTCGGGGCTGGTTGCACGTTTGCGATTTGACTCCTGCAAAGTTAATCATCCGCTATGAAGACTGCCCTAATCACTTAATGACAACGCTTGATGACATCTTCTGCGAAGGCTGCTGTCTCCTATCAAAATTGTTTGAATTGGCTATTTGGGTGTTGAGGCGAAGCGTTTTGGGCTCTCAAAGCCTTGGTTAGCAGAAACAAGATTGAGGCAGAGCTACCGCTTGTTCTGTGCCCTTTCTGGTTGCATTTGCCTCTGCACTATAGCTGGGAGGAAGAGAAGTCCAGTTATCACTGAGCAAATTAACATGACAATGGAAAACGAGTCTTTATGTCACGGCAATAAAACAGATATTGCATTGACTTTTTCGAACTTTTTTTCGAGGGACCAAAGATGTCGTCCATGCGTAAGTTCGAATGAT
This sequence comes from Gammarus roeselii, assembly GCA_016164225.1. Taxonomy (NCBI): domain Eukaryota; kingdom Metazoa; phylum Arthropoda; class Malacostraca; order Amphipoda; family Gammaridae; genus Gammarus; species Gammarus roeselii. The sequence goes on along the minus strand of SDVV010000413.1, from coordinate 6,740 downwards.
GATTGACGCTCGAGGATGGTTTTGAGGGTCGGGTACAAATTTGTACTTCAAGCTTTTATGTTTCTGGGTTATGTGCACAGACCAGATGCTGGGATGTTGAGCTAAAAGCCGCAAAGAACGGACGGAGGCTTGGAAAAGGTTTCAAAAGGCCGCGTATGGTGTATTGGCACAGTGAGTGCCTCGTTAAGAACACGGAACGTATTAGGAACACGGAGCGCATTAGGAATGAAACAATGTTTTTTTTCTATTCCTCCTCCATGTTACTGTAACTAGGTTGTGGCTGTGAATTGTGGATGTGGTTGTGAATGAGTTTGCCTGATGTTGATCCTGGTTGTGACTGCTGGCGGCAAAGGTGAGCGATCACGTCACTTAACTGATCCTTAAAGAGGCTCCGATTAAGGAGAGGACAGGCAATTGGGAACAACGAGACTAGAAATGTCTTCTAGACGTTCTGCAGGAGTTTTGTTCGGACGAAGACTGAGTAGAGGAAGAGGCGGCGTCAAACTCGTGGAAGTGGGGTTTACTGTAAGTGCGCGGCATCAGAGTTCTCAAAATCGTCAGCAAAATAGCTGTATGTTGAGTTGATTCCCGTTGGGGCCTATGCCTGTGTGCATTTTTTTCCGAAAGCTCTTGTTCTAAAATGGACACTTCACTTTCTCTTCTTGAACTCACAGAATAATCCGCAGATGTTCTTCAACTGTCGCCTGCGGGCATGTCTGGCTTCATGAGCGGCTCTTCCCTCTAACCATCCGATCAGGTTATTCCTGAGTAGTGAAAATTAGGGAAATGGCTATGTATTGATTAAATAATCTGGTATGCAGATAACCAGTGACCGGGTATCAAACCGTCCACAGTTATTTGAAAGTAGAAAGGTGAAATTAAAGATGTCAATAAGAAGGAAAAGGAGTGTGTGTTGTTTATACCAGCATATATCTTGAGGCCTACAGATTTTATGAGCAAGTAGCTAAGTGTGACATTTGGAGTGCGAAAGACCTTAGACGGGCCGGTTCTTGTTATGCTATCTATGCCGATTTCGCTCCGTGCCGGGTTGAAGGGTAGAGGGCCAGGAAGCAGAGGCCTGAGCAGGCAACCTATTTCCTGCGAGGACCTACTGCTTCCAGCAGTGGACGGTTTCAAATATTCGAGGTCGAATGAAAGTTGTGGGGCGGCCTCCAGAATGCACAGCAGGAGCTGCTGTCAGCGTTAAGAGAACTGGAGGAGGAAACCAAATTGTCCTTTCATCATCCGAGCAAGGAGCTCGGTTATGGCTTTGAAATCATTCCTTCCTATCCATATCATGAAGATTTTGAAATATTCTCTCTCTATGGGGAGCCACAAATGTTTTTAATCGGGTCATTTGACATGTGTTTGCGGTATATAGATACCGATGATCTGTTGACTCATGACCGGCTCTTTAGTTTCTTGATTGTGACTAAGACACCGAACTCCTGGTACGCATTTCAGCAGCAGCTGCTGGCAGGGGCAAATTTGGAGCACCACCTATCGACATAAATAAAAAAATATTCTTTCTCCACCCAAGAAGAAAAGTTAATTGATATTCATCATTTTAAATGGCGAAATGCGCTCCCCGAAATCGATGCAGTTCCTGTAAGACAAATGCTGTACAAACAAAAACATGTCACCGAGCGCTGGACCGGGAAGCAGGAGCGGGTTAAGCCTAATGGTATACTCAAAAGTCGGAGTTTACGTCTTCCGCTAATTATTGCTACTTTGAGATCCAGCAAAATTCAAGTCGAAAACATTAACTTTACCAGCTCCATTGTCATCCATAGTTAATATGCAATCACAAAACAACTGACAACAATATTTGTTTGCCTATGAAACTCTTCCAAATTTGCTCAACCGAACAAAATCCACAATCAATACCCATCGTATGATCTATCTGCTGTTAAGTGTGATGTGCAGATCATTCCCTTTGTAGGCTTCCATATACTTTCTAAAGATCTACTGACCACCTCAAGATAATTTTTCAGATTTTATGTGATTAAAAAAATTTAGGCAATTTTTGTAACACAGGTCACGAGGAAAAAAATTTGTAACACAATGACCACAATTGATTGTTTCAAAGCAGAAAATTATAGGAATTTATTCATAAAAATGATTACTTTATTACATGTTATGAATGGAGCCAGTTGACATTTTTCCGGCTGCAACCACGAGTAAATAAAGGCGTGAATTTGTTGCTTGAGATACATCATTTCCACATTTGGTCGAAAACCTCATAAAATAGGATATATTAGATTCCCGCTGGAAAGGAAAAAATTATGTTTTTCTATTCCGGAGATCATAACAAAGGATTTGTTTAATATAAATATTGAGATTAAGAGTGCTTTTAAAACTATTTTCTTGTCTCTGTTGGTGATCAGGCATTTTTTTGTATCCATTGTCAGAGTCATGAACATAACAGAGTTACGACCCAACAGGAGCAATGAACACTCTTATTTCCCTTCTGACTCTCCTACCTTTCAATATCTCTCCTTCCCTCCCCCATGCAAAATTGTCTTAACTCCTCAACTACACTACTTTATGTATGAACTTCGCATTTTATATAACGTATCTCTCTCCGATTCTTGACCATCGTCCCAATGAAGTTTGCACAGCGGACTTATATTTGATATTTTCGACTGACTAAATGCAAATCTAAGTCGCGTTCTTTTCATCAACGTTTTTAAATACTCTCACGGATTTGCCTTTCAATTTTTTGTTGTTCTTATTTGTGGGCTTCCCTGTTTTTTTACAGATCTCAAGTTTAGGATCGCCGTTTCTTGTCTCTTCTTCATTTTCCCATTCCGGGTGATGATGTGTTCAGCCCCCGGCACTTTTAAGACTACTGCAACTTCTTGGGACGCAGGTCAAATTAAGTCAGATCGCTCTATGCTGCAACCAGGGAAGTGCTGGGACCACATGGCCCCAGCTCCGTAGGAGTTACCGCACCCCCTGTGGTATTTGTGTACAACTTTGTCATTCAATGTGCACTTGTAAATACCACCACTCCCAACTTCATCTTATTCAAGTTAATATCATTAATTGTGGCCTATGCCCCAGGTTTGAGACGAACTTCGGCGAGAGCACCGTGGTGTTCATGTTTCGCACCACAGGCCTGGCAGAGGTGGCGCCCGGACACATCAGGATCATCCGACGACACAACAGGATGGAGGTGCTACTCTGATCACCGGCCTTCCCGCAGCTGTGGCTGAGGCTGGCGGGACTTCTGAGGGCCTCAGACCGCCTGCAGTACATGTGGCGGGACTGTTTACGGGATATGGGGCGGGGCTGCTTATGGGACCTGGGGCAGGACTACTCACAGGAGACGGGGTGGCAATGCTCACATTACATAGGTCAGGTCTGTCTGCATAATGTTGTTCATCTGTGTTGTCAGAAGTATGTTCAGGTCTGCTTGCAAAAGTTTGTTCGGGAGTGTTTACAGGACTAGCAGCAGAGCTGCTGAGCATAGTTCTGACGACAAAATTCATCCAAGTCGTAGTGCAAGAAGATTTACAGAAACAAATTTGGTTCAAGTTGCATTACTCCGTAGTCAACTACGGATTGACAGGAATACATTTCACTTAATTGAAAGTACAATGATGAAACGTCTTTTCTGGAATAGCTACACATCGGTGCTGTAAAGGCCTGCACTTGGAACAGTGGTCGCTGAAACCGACGTACAGAAAGAGGTCGGTTAACTTTGTTCGTTGTGCAGCAGCGGCAGCCTCATTATGGTCTACGAGAGCTTCCTGAAATTGTCTTATTGGGATATAACAAGTCAGTCAAATTGTTGATTTTGTACGTGTCTGTAAAGCAGTAACACCCCGGTTAAATCAACTTGATTTTAAATAAACATGGAAAATTTACACTTTTCTTCTTCAAAGGGTTTAATGGTCTTGACTGAATTTAAAGAACTAGGAAACTAACGATTTTTTTTCTGACTGTGTGATAAGAAATAAAACCTCGGTCGTGAGTTAACGATAGGAAATTTTCCTTGCTCTACCTCCAAATAATTGTGCAACTGCTTCCTCCTTTCAATATCCCGTAGGTTAAAATTAGAATTATTACTGTCCCCACTATCTCGGGCTACGAAATGAATTGAATAAATAAAAAAATTATTCAAAGATTCAACTATTTACATCAGTACCGTCAGATGTGATTCTAGTCAACATTTTAATCTGGAATGTTCAAAACCCTTGGTTTGTGATCCTACTGTTATTTGCATCCCATTTTTGTTATCTGTATATTACGTAACTATGGAAATGCAGCATAGATACAGTCCTTGTATTAACTAACAAGCCTGAAGTGTTTCGTTTACGTTGTCTCGGGTAACACCAGGAATGACGAAGCAAAAATCCCTGATTTCAACAAACTAATCGTGACTGTGACTAAAAAGAAAATTTGAAGATATAAACACACGATGCTGCGTCTTCTGAGTTCTGATACATTGTAAATATGTATCCGACATTTGAACACAAGTAATTTGTAACTCATTAAAACATGATTAACTTGTATGTTCATGCCTCCCAGTCTTCGTCTTTCCGCAGGTTCTCGAGCATACTACGAACGTCAGACAATCAGAACGTTGGCTCACTTGGATAAACCTGTTGATAATTCCATATCGTCATTACTTGAGTATCATATTGTTCAATAATCGTTGAAACACGAGTAGGGCGTCTCCCTGAAAATTTCAGAACGGTAATTCGACCAGTTGAAAGCGGTCTGACCCGTATTTGGGATTAATGATAGCAATTTCTGTAGTGCCAACCAGCCCGACAGACATTCATGCCACAATTGGGCCAACGGTGCAAAAGCTCTGTTTTCGAGTTCGCGAAAAGGAGCCCATTCGGCGTGCCGCAGTTGAACGCAGCCGTATTGCCTTTTCAACACCGAATAAATGAGTTTAGCCTGATGCGATGCGATTTGTACTTGTTGGATGGCTCACATGAAACAGAACACTATAATGTCACTGCTCTATTGGTTACTGAAGTTACGATGGTAGTGTTTTTCTGTTTGTCAAGCAAACGTCTGAGTTTCAGGGCTTGTATTCAAAGCGGTCGATTAGATATTGGGCTTAGGAAGGTCCCATTGCCTCTTAACGCGTCCATAGGGGATGAGTTTGTCCGTGACGATCAAACAATGTGTTCTATGTTCAGTCAAACCTATCATTTTTCGACATTAGAATATTAACCGCTTCACAAAGATATCTGAGTACATGTATTCAAAAATTGGGATGCAGCACGGTTCACCAAAATTACCTGGTTGAATGTGTTCATCGCGTGCGGCTTCTGTTGAGCACAAACTCTTAATATTAGGGAAATTTGCTGAAAAATTTTTTGATAACAAATTTTTGAACAACTTCATAACAGCGCGGCCGGTTCGTGGTGTTGCTGGATAGAACAAAACAGCTGTCATCTCGCAACCTACTCATGCGTTACGGTCTCTTTACAGACGTCAGATGGGAAGTTTGAATGTACAGAATGGATACCTGTTAGGTGGTCTCTTACTGTGAAGTATAACATGTTCCAGAACCCATAATTCTCCACTAGAAGATAGAAAATATCTATGAACGCTCGCTATGAAAACCAGTTTATCGCCTTCACACGGACGCGACCCTGAAACCTGCTTAGTTTGACGATCGAAGGTTCGACTCCCCGTGGGGATGAATGGAAGTCTGCGCTAATCAGCCGTCAGCACACAACCCGACGTCGCCGGCCGAGTCCTGAAGACGTCATGTTTCGACTGCACCGCTCCTCTGGATAATTCAGCCTAGTGGTGGAAGCCCTGTACGTGGAAGCCCTGTATGGTGGAAGCCCTGTATGGTGGAAGCCCTGCATGGTGGAAGCCCCGCATGGTGGAAGCCCTGTATAGTGGAAGCCCTGTATGGTGGAAGCCCTGTACGGCGGAAGCCCTGTATGGTGGAAGCCCTGTATGGTGGAAGCCCTGTATGGTGGAAGCCCTGTATGGTGAAAGCCCTGTATGGTGGAAGCCCTGTAAGGTGGAAGCCCTGTATGGTGGAAGCCCTGTATGGTGGAAACCCTGTATGGTGGAAGGCCTGTATGGTGGAAGCCCTGTATAGTGGAAGTCATGTATGGTGGAAGCCCTGTATGGTGGAAGCCCTGTTTGGTGGGACCCCTGTATGGTGGAAGCCCTGTATGGTGGAAGCCCTGTATGGGGGAAGCCCTGTATGGTGGAAGCCCTGTATGGTGGAAGCCCTGCATGGTGAAAGCCCTGTATGGTGGAAGCCCTGTATGGTGGAAGCCCCGTATGGTGGAAGCCCTGTATGGTGGAAGCCCTGTATGGTGGAAGCCCTGTATGGTGGAAGCCCTGTATGGTGGAATCCCTGTAGGAAACGATCGTCGTTTCGTTAGGTCCCTGTCTTCAATCAATCTGTTTCAGAGGTTCGATATTTAACTTCAAGCTCTGTACTGTTGCTTGATTCAAATTGTTACCTCAGTGAGATGTACATTCCGTCTCGCTTTTCTGTAACAAGGTTCCATTGCCAAATTTTATGTTATTGGAATCATAACCTTTACCTAAATATCTTGTCGTATTTGTAAGTTCTTGCACTCAAGTTATCAGTGGAACGAGTTTCGATATGATCAAAGTTGCATCGCTAGGAGCAGGAGTGATATACTGTCTCATCCTTAGAATTCCCACGGCATAGCGTCGAACGCCGGTTGACAACATCCCCTACATACTGTTTCAATATGACAGACCAGAGTGATGTTCAT
>SDVV010000412.1:0-32221 GCA_016164225.1 Gammarus roeselii | reverse complement strand
GCGTGAGTGGAGAATGGTTGTGAATGGTTGATTTTGACGCTGCTCTGATGTGCTTTCCCGCCCTTGGCATCCCGCTGTCGGGATGGTCGTGGGGGGGAAGGCCCATCCATTATGACGCGGCGGGGGCAAACCAGTGAAAACTGTCGGGCCCTGCTGCTGACGACGGTTCCTCGGTGCATTCGGGACCCAGAGTTTAAGTTGAGGGGCTACCGGCCGGACCCTTTAGCACAAAAGGGCTAAGTTGTGTGAGTGTGAGCGTATGAGGGTGGGAGGTGCGCCTTGCCGTCGGCTACCCCCCTTGCTGGGGGTGGCCGAAGCCCCGCTTTTTATTACCACACTCTTTGAGACTCATGTCAGCGTCATTCTTGACCACTGTACCTGTGTAGAGATTCTTGGTTATATCCAGGATGTGACTTTGTTCGATGTTGTTCAGAGATGATGGACTAAACAGATGCATGGCACGTCCGAGGTATTGTATCGTGTCAAGGTGTTACCTCTGAATTTGTTATGTATCAGAGGTAGATTGATGAGAAGTGATCTAGTAAAACATTATAGAGTTTGTTGATACGACACAGTGGGGCTTGGATTTTGTCCTGCTAGAGGCATAGCATAAGTTAGGTCTAGGAATTTGTTATGGATTTGAACAGGTATCGTAGTAAAAACAGCATTATTCGCATTAACTCAGTGTTAGATGTCAAATATTTCTGGTATGGCCTATATCAGTATATGATCTTAGTCATGAACCAGATCACGTAGGATATTGGAGTAGGATTTATTATCTGGGTGTGGTAGGATACAGCGTATATAATAGTCAGTCATTGGCGGTTAGGGTAGAGTATAGAATTTTATTTAGCTATTTTATAGTTGTTGATGTATGTTTTGATTGGTTATCAGAGTAATATATCTAAATCAGGCATAAATTCGCCTATTTTCATGGAATGTTGGGTATAAAATACGCTTAATTGTATGTAATGATCCAAAATATTGATATGTTTTACCTCTCGACTCCCGTTCCATGTCGTCTTGGAGAGCTAATCTACCGGATTTCTGTTGAGTTAGTGTTAAAATTTCTTCAATAATTCTATGAACATCTCAATTATGTTATCCGTTAGCATGTTTTTACGAGATGTTTATTCCCTCATGTCGTACTTTTATAAATGTTTGTAAGACGTTTGCACTTTATACACTTCGAAGTTTTTGAATAATTCAGGCTTATGTAGTTATGAGATTGCATTTTAATTCAGAATGTCTGTCTTATTTGAGCATTCACCAGATTCACTGTAACATTTTTCACTAATAGTTTGTGATAATGCCCGTAAACCTAACTCATCCAAACATAATCTAACCAACGATAATTTTTCCCCCCGTTTTCATACTTATGTTAGGTATTTCTTAATTGATTCAAGCTTCATTATTATCAAATTAATCCACTTGACTCTGTAGTTTAAGCAATCTTTAGCATATTGTGTGCCTACTCATATATATATTTTTCACTTTGGCTGTTACAAGTCCAGTAATATCGACCAGTTTCAAGTAATGTTAGGTCATCGCTCGATAGTAGACTGTAGGGTTCAAATAGTTTATGTAAGCTTCCCGCATACGTCAGTGATAGTTACGGGTGTTAAAGCATTAGCAAGTTTTATGTACGGTTTTACTGTTTGAAGAAGATTATTTTATAGTGTTGTATGTGTTGCTTCGACCATTTTCCGGGTATTATAACGAATATTGAATAAATACACAAACATTTTCACTACAGACCTGTTATGTAAGTTCCTCAGTCAACAAGATCTAGGATATAAACCATGCCTGAGGTACATAATTAGCGAAATTAATACATGCAGGTTCGTTAGCGTCTCTGCGTTGGCACATGTATGGGCACCATGTAGGCATTTACACACATTTTGTGCAAAAGGGTTACCATACACTGCCAGATGCATTAATTCCTAGGCAACCTAATCTGGAGGCTGTCTGGAGGCTGTAGTAAGAAAAGGACTGCCCTTGGTTCAACGACCAACGAGGCAACAGAAGGCAGTGACTGCCTGGATGCTGTGCACGAAGAAAGGATAGCTCTTGGTTCAACGACCAACGAGGCAACAGAAGGCCAGTGACTGCCTGGATGCTGTGCACGAAGAAAGGATAGCTCTTGGTTCAACGACCAACGAGGCAACAGAAGGCCAGTGACTGCCTGGATGCTGTGCACGAAGAAAGGATAGCTCTTGGTTCAACGACCAACGAGGCAACAGAAGGCAGTAACTGCCTGGATGCTGTGCACGAAGAAAGGATAGCTCTTGGTTCAACGACCAACGAGGCAACAGAAGGCCCGTGACTGCCTGGAGGCTGTACACCAAGGAAGGACAGAGATTGGTTCAATGACCAACGGTTTAACAGAAGGCCCGAGACTGCCTGCAGGCTGTGCCACAAGGAAGGACAGCCGTTGGTTTAATCACCAACGAGGAAGCAGAAAGCCCGACAGACCCTTGTAGTGTCATATCCATAAATATGGCCACACGTTCGTAAACTGTACAAATATTACGCTCAGAGACACATAGGAAGTCTCATTTCCATGTTCATTTCGGTATATTGGGAATTCGACTGTGATAACTGTTGCTCCTAATATGTTATTTACTCTACGGAACATCACTTTTCATACGTGGGAGCGCTTAAGATCGAGCTTATGACAACTGGTATTGTATAATAGCATCACTCTTTATACGTGAACACTTAAGATAAAGCCTATGGCAACTGGTATTACTGGTATTGTATAATAACATCACTCTTTATACGTGGGAGCACTAAAGATTGAGCTTGTAAAAATAATAATAATAATAATAATAATAATAATAATAATAATAATAATAATAATAATAATAATAATGAAAAAAAAAATAATAATAATAATAATAATAATAATAATAACAACAACTTTATTAAAAACCAACATGGGCATAGTATTACAATTGAGACATCTTATTTTAGGGTTACAGGGAGAACAAAGTTATAAGACTACCGCTCACAATTAAAAATAAGTTACGGCATACAACATTATCCTACCAATGTGAACAGTAATTCTCTCCATCGCCTTAACAATGACGAAGCAGCGAGCGCATCACCTGAGCAGATTGCGACGAGGATTTTATTTGACTGGTTTTCAGCATAAACCCTGCTCGCTGACGGCGAGCGAGGGACCTGCATCAGCCGTATAACTGTGTTATTATAACTCACTGTCAATTTCCTCACGCTATATTGGAAATATTTTCTACACAGTGCAGCACAGTAAATCGGATAGCAGTATGATTTGAAGAGCTGGCTTTTAGCTTCTCTTGGTGAAAACGAGAACTTCGTATCAGCATGTTACCAACTGCATTTTGCCGCCTTGTTCGCTTTGAAACATCCTTGTCATCAGTGCAATTTGCTGTGATAATGTGTCCTAGATATTGAAATTCATCCACATAATCCAGTGCAACACCGCCGAGTTTTACCTCATTCGATAGGTAGTAATGAGGACCCTTCGGTCTATCTAACATACATACAGTTTTTGCAGTGTCTGAACACTATCATGGGGTTGAGCAAAATTACTACAGATTTCAAGTAGCTTTTGCAATGCTGAGAGAGTCGGTGCTTACAACACTATATCATTGCATAACTATGATTGTTAACACAACAGTTAAGGACATGACACTCCTAGGTATCTCTACTTAGGAGGTAATTCAACTCATCAGTGTACACTTTATTCGACAGTGGCGATCGCTGCCCTCCCTGCCTAATTCCGTTTCTACAATGATAAAAGGCTGACTTCGATCTACCCCAAAGCACTATAGGAATTCCTGTCCCCTGTACCAAAATACAAGCAAGTGCACAATATGAAGAGGGGCTTTTCTCTCAGTTAACTCTCTGAACAAAGTTAAATGATTTACTCTATCAAAAGCTTTCTTCGCGTCTAAAAAACACAGAAAAACATGCGAGTCTCTACATCTGGAATACTCAACAGTTTGTTTCAATGCGAATATTGCCATTTCAGTTCCATGGCCCTCTTTAAATCAAAACTGACTGTTCACGGTGTGCAGAAATGTTTGCAATCTTGCAAGAATAACCTGCTCAAGAACCTTGGAAATTGAGGTGGCAATAGCAATGGGGCGATAATTATTTATATCAGAAGGGTCCTTCGTTTTACATTTCAGAATAGGAATTACAGTTACATGCATTACCTCTCATGGTAGCTCTTTGACATGAATGCAGACAGAAAGGAAGAGAGCAAGCTCCGCAGACAGTCTGTGGGAAGCATTCTTTTACACTTCACTCGGTATGTCTTTCCAACAGCTATGTTATTTTTGAAGCCTTTGGCAATGCTCCTAACCTCTGCCACAGAAACCATTTCAATAACAGCAGGAACATTGTCTAGGGCGTTTTCCACCCAACCTCTATTCTCTTCGGTGTCAACAGAATTAGCAACGTGCACCCCCAGCCCTTGCAATGTTTGTCTCTTCAGTTACGCCTGCCACCGCTAGTGCAAGTGCTTCCTTCACAGGATTAAGTGACCGAATTTCTCTCCAAAAATCTTTACATTTGCCTTCTCGCAATTTTGCTTAAGGAGCATGCGCATGCAATTGTAGCTCGTTCTCTATCAAGAAGCGCGAGCCCTCTACGAAACCGTGACTTTGCCATCCTCATTGCTACCGCAAGTTGACCTTTCGAGGCCTTCCAACAATATTCCGATTAAAGACGGCGACTCTAACAGCATTATTCAATTCTCGTGCTCGTCCATTACAACCTGGAACGTTATATTTGCTCGGGTTTCTGGTGCCAAATACACACCGGCATGTAATTATTATACACTGCCTCATACAACCATACAGAACCATACAACCATACAGATGTCAACTAATATTGCCAAATGGTATTGTATGATAGCATCACACTTTATACGTGAGAGCACTTAAGATTAAACTTATGCCAAATGGTATTGTATGATAGCATCACTCTTTATACGTGAAAGCACTTAAGATCGAGCTTATGACAACAAGTATTATATAATAACATCACTTTCTATACGTGAGAGTACTTAAGAACGAGCTTATGACAACTGGTATTGTATAATAGCATCACTCTTTATAAGTGAGAGCATTTAAGATCGAGCTTACGAGAACTGGTATTGTTAATAACATCACTCTTTATGCGTGAGAGCACTTAAGATCGAGCTTATGACAACCGGTATTGTAAATCAACATCATTCTTCATAAGTGAGAGCACCTGATACCGAGCTTATGACAACTGGTATTGTATAATAGCATCACTCTTTATACGTGAAAGCACTCAAAATCAAACTTATGTCAACTGTTATTGTATAATATCATCACTCCTTATACGTGAGAGAACTTAAGATCGAGCTTATGACAACTGGTATTAGATAATAGCATCACTTTTTATACGTGAGAGCACTTAAGATCGAGCTTATGACAACTGGGATTGTATAATAGCATCACTTCTTATACGAGAGAGCACTGAAAATCGAGCTCATGACAACTGGGATTGTATAATAGCATCACTCTTTGTACGTGAGAGCACTTAAGGTCGCGCTTATGACAAATGGTATTGTATAATAACATCACTTTTCATGAGTGAGAGCACTTAAGTTCGAGGTTATGACAACTGGTATGGTATAATAGTACCACTCTTTATACGTGAGAGCACTTAAGATTGAGCTTATGACAACTAGTATTGTATAATAGCATCACTCTTTACACGTGAGAGCACTTGAGATCGAGCTTATGACACCTGGAATTGTATGATAGCATCATTCTTTATACACGAGAGCAATTAAGATCGAGCATATGACAACTGTTTTGTATATTAGCATCACTCTTTATACGTGACAGCACATAAGATCGCTCTTATGACAACTGTTTTGTATAATAGCATCACTCTTTATGCGTGAGAGCACTTAAGATCGAGGTTATGACAACTTGTATTGTATAATAGCATAACTCTTTATACGTGAAAGCACTTAAGATCGAGCTTATGACAACTAGTATTGTATAATAGCATCACTCATTATACGCGAGAGTACTTGAGATCGAGCTTATGACACCTGGAATTGTATGATAGCATCACTTGTTGTACGCGAGAGCACTTAAGATCGAGCTTATGACAACTTGTATTGTATGACAGCATCACTCTTTATACGTGAGAGCACTTAAGATTGAGCTTATGACAACTGTGATTGTATAATAGCAACACTCTTTATACGTGCGAACACCTAGGATCGAGCTTATGACAACTGGTATTGTATAATAGCATCACTCTTTATACGTGAGAGCACTTAAGATCGAGCTTATGACAACTGGTTTTGTATGACAGCATCAACCTTTATGCGTGAGAGCACTTAAGATCGAGCTTATGACAACAGGTATTGTATAATGAAATCTCTCTTTAAACGTCAGAGCACTCAAGATCGAGCTTAAGTCAACTGTTATTGTGTAAAAACATCCCTCTTTATACGTGAGAGCACTTGAGATCAGGCGTGTGACCACTTGTATTCTATAATAGCATCACTCTTTAAACGTGAGAACACTTAAGATCGAGCTTATGACAACTGGTACTGTAAAATGGCATCACTTTTTGAACGTGGGAGCACTTAAGATCGAGCTTATGACATTTGGTGTTGCATAATAGCATCACTCTTTATACGTGAGAGAACTTAAGATCGAGCTTATGCCAAATGGTATTGTATAATAGCGCATTTTTTATACGTGAGAGCACTTAAGATCGAGCTTATGACAACTGGTTTTGTATAATAGCATCATTTATTATAAGTGAGATCACTAAAGATCGAGCTCATGTCAACTGTTATTGTATAATATCATCACTCTTCATACGTGAGAGCACTTAGGATGATGCTTATGACATTATCCATTAAAGCACTCAAGATCTAGCTTATGTCAACTGTTATTGTATAGAAACATCACTCATTATACGTGAGAACACTTAAGATCAGGCGTATGAACACTTGTATTGTATAATAGCATCACTCATTACACGTGAGAGCACTTAAGATTGAGCTTATGACAACTGGTATTATATAATAGCATCACTTTTATGCGTGAGAGCACTTAAGATCGAGCTTATGACAAATGGTATTATATAATAGCGTAACTCTTTATACGTGAGAGCATTTAAGATCGAGCTGATGACAACAGAGATTGTATAATAGCATCACTCGTTATACGTGAGAGCACCTACGATCGAGCTTATGACAACTGGTATTGTATAATATCATCACTCTTTTTGCGTGAGAGCACTTAAGATCGAGCTTATAACAACTTGTATTGTATAATAGCATCACTTTTACACGTGAGAGCACTTAAGATCGAGCTTATGACAACAGGTTTTGTATAATAGCATCACTCTTTATACGTGAGAGCACTTAAGATGGAGCTTATGACAACTGGTATTGTATAATAGCATCATTCTTTATACGTGAGAGCAATTAAAATCGAGCTAATGACAACTGGTATTGCGTATTAGCATCACTATTTATACGTGAGAGCACTTAAGATCGAGCATATGACAACTGGTAATGTATCATAGCGTCACTCTTTATACGTGAGAGCACTTAAGATCGAGCTTATGACAACTTGTATTGTATAATAGCATCACTTTTACACGTGAGAGCACTTAAGATCGACCTTATGACAACAGGTTTTGTATAATAGCATCACTCGTTATACGTGAGAGCACTTAAGATCGAGCTTATGTCAACTGGTATTGTATATTAGCATCATTCTTTATACTTGAGAGCACTCAAGATCGATCTCATGTCTACTGTCATTGTATAATATCATCACTCTTTATACGTGAGAGCACTTAGGATCAAGCTTATGACAACTGGTATTGTTTAATAGAATCGCTCTTTATACATTAAAGCACTCAAGATCTAGCTTATGTCAACTGTTATTGAATAGAAACATCACTCATTATACGTGAGAACACTTAAGATCAAGCGTATGACCACTTGTATTGCATAATAGCATCACTCTTCACACGTGAGAGCACTTAAGATCGAGCTTAAGACAACTGGTATTACATAATAGCATCACTTTTATACGTGAGAGCACTTAAGATCGAGCTTATGACAAATGGTATTATACAATAGCGTAACTCTTTATACGTGAGAGCATTTAAGATCGAGCTGATGACAACTGTTATTGTATAATAGCATCACTCTTTATACGTGAGAGCACCTACGATCGAGCTTATGACAACTGGTATCGTATAATATCATCACTCTTTTTGCGTGAGAGCACTTAAGATCGAGCTTATGACAACTGGTATTGTAAAATAGCATCAATCTATATACGTGAAAGTACCTAAGATCGATCTTATGACAACTGGTATTGTATAATAGCATCACTCTATTTACGTGAAAGTACCTAAAATCGAGCTTATGACAACTGATATTGTATTATAGAATCACTCTTTATACGTGAGAGCACTTAAGATCGAGCTTATGCCCAATGGTATTGTATAATAGCATCACTTTTTATACTTGAGATCACTAAAAATCGAGCATATGACAACTAGTATTGTATTATAGCATCACGCTTCATACGTGAGAGCACTTATGATTGAGCTGATGCCGATTGGTTTTGTATAATATCATCAATCTTTATGCGTGTGAGCACTTAAGAGCGAGCTTATGACAACTGGTATTGTGTAAAAGCATCACTCTTTATACGTGAGAGCACTCAAGATCGAACTTATGTCAACTGTTATTGTATAATAGCAGCATTTTTTATACGTGAGAGTATTTAAGATTCAGCTTATGACAACTGGGATTGTATAATAGCATCACTTTCCATGAGTGAGAGCACCTAAGATCGAGGTTATGACAACTGGTATGGTATAATAGTATCACTCTTTATACGTGAGAGCACTTGAGATCGAGCTTATGACAACTAGTATTGTATAATAACATCATTCTTTACAAGTGCGAGCACTTGAGATCGAGCTTATGACACCTGGAATTGAATGATAGCATCACTCTTTATACGTGAGAGCAATTAAGATCGAGCTTATGACAACTGTTTTGTATATTAGCATCACTCTTTATCCGTGAGAGCACATAAGATTGAACTTATGACAACTGTTATTGTATAATAGCATCACTTTTTATACGTGAGGGCACTCAAGATCGAGCTGATGACAACTGGTATTGTATAATAACATCACTTTTCATAAGTGAGAGCACTGAAGATCGAGCTTATGACAGCTAGTATAGTATAATAGCATCACTCTTTATATGTGAGAGCACTTGAGAGCGAGCTTATGATACCTGGAATTGTATGATGGCGTCACTCTTTATATATGAGAGCACTTAAGATCGAGCTTATGACAACTGTTTCCTATAACAGCGTCACTCTCTATACGTGAGAGCACCTAAGATCGAGCTCATGACAACTGGTATTGCATTATAGCATCAATCTTTATACGTGAGAGCACTTAAGATCGAGCTTATAACAACTCGTCTGGTATATAATAGAATCCTTCTTTATACGTTAAAGCACTCAAGTTCTAGCTTATATCAACTCTTATAGTATTGAAACATCACTCTTTATACGTGAGAGCACTTAAGATCAAGCGTATGACCACTTGTATGCTAAAATAGCATCACTCTTTACACGTGAGAGCACTTAAGATCGAGCTTATGACAACTGGTATTGTATAATAGCATCACTTTTTATACGTGGGAGCACTCAAGATCGAGCTTATGACAAATGGTATTATATAAAAGAATCACTCTTTATACGTGAAAGCATTTAAGATCGAGCTGATGACAACTGGTATTGCATAATAGCATCACTCATTATAAGTGAGAGCACCTAAGATCGAGCTTAAGACAACTGGTTTTGGATAATAGCATCACTCTTTATACGTGAGAGCACTTAAGATCGAGCTTAAGACAACTTGTATTGTATAATATCATTACTCATTATACGTGAGAGCACTTAAGATCGAGCTTACGAAAACTGGTATTATATACTAGCATCACTATTTAATCGTGAGAGCACTCAAGATCGAGCTTATGTCAACTGTTATTGTAAAATAGCATCACTCATTATACGTGAGAGCACTTAAGATCGAGCTTACGAAAACTGGTATTATATACTAGCATCACTATTTAATCGTGAGAGCACTCAAGATCGAGCTTATGTCAACTGTTATTGTAAAATAGCATCACTCATTATACGTGAGAGCACTTAAGATCGAGCTTACGAAAACTGGTATTATATACTAGCATCACTATTTAATCGTGAGAGCACTCAAGATCGAGCTTATGTCAACTGTTATTGTAAAATAGCATCACTCATTATACGTGAGAGCACTTAAGATCGAGCTTACGAAAACTGGTATTATATACTAGCATCACTATTTAATCGTGAGAGCACTCAAGATTGAGCTTATGTCATCTGTTATTGTTTAATAGCAGCACTTTTTATACGTGAGAGCACTTGAGATTGAGCTTATGTTAACTGGTATTGCATAATAGCATCATTCTTTATACGGTAGAGCACTTAAGATCGAGCTTATGACAATAGGTATTGTTTAATAGCATTCACTCTTTATACGTGAGAGCACTTAAGATCGAGCTTATGACATTTGCTGTTGCATAATAGCATCACTCTTTACACGTGAGAGCACTCAAGATCGAGCTTATGACAACAGGTATTGTTTAATAGCATTCACTCTTTATACGTGAGAGCGCTTAAGATCGAGCTTATGACATTTGCTGTTGCATATTAGCATCACTCTTTATACGTGGGAGCATAGAAGATTGCGCTAATTACAACTGGTATTGTATAATAGCATCACTATTTATAAGTGAGAGCAGTTAAGATCGAGCTTACAGTATGACAACTGGTATTGTATAATAGCATCACTCTTTAATCGTGAGAGCACTCAAGATCGAGCTTATGTCAACTGTTATTGTATAATAGCAGCACCTTTTATCCGTGAGAGCCCTTAAGATCGAGCTTATGACATCTGGTATTGCATATTAGCATCACTCTTTATACGTGAGTGCATTTAAGATCGCGCTTATGACAACTGGTATTGTATAATAGCATCACTCTTCATACGTGAGAGCACTCAAGATCGAGCTTATGACAACTGGTATTGTATAATAACATCACTTTTTATTCGTGAGAGCAATCAAGATCGAGCTCATGTCTACTGCTATTGTATGATATCATCACTTTATACGTGAGAGCACTTAAGATCAATCTTATGACAACTGGTATTGTATAATAGAATCTCCCTTTATACATTAGAGCACTCAAGATCTAGCTTATGTCAACTGTTATTGTATAGAAACATCACTCATTATACGTGAGAACACTTAAGATCAAGCTTATGACCACTTGTATTGTATAATAGCATCACTCGTTACACGTGAGAGCACTTAAGATCGAGCTTATGACAACTGGTATTGTATAATAGCATTAATTTTTATACGTGAGAGCACTTAAGATCGAGCTTATGACAAATGGTATTAAATAATAGCATAACTCTTTATTTGTGAGTGCATTTAAGATCGAGCTGATGACAACTGGTATTGTATAATAGCATCACTCATTATACGTGAGAGCACTTAAGATCGAGCTTATGACAACTGGTATTGTATGAAAGCATCACTCTTTATACGTGAGAGCACTTAAGATCGAGCTTATGACAAATGGTATTAAATAATAGCATAACTCTTTATTTGTGAGTGCATTTAAGATCGAGCTGATGACAACTGGTATTGTATAATAGCATCACTCATTATACGTGAGAGCACTTAAGATCGAGCTTATGACAACTGGTATTGTATGAAAGCATCACTCTTTATACGTGAGAGCACTTAAGATCGAGCTTATGACAAATGGTATTAAATAATAGCATAACTCTTTATTTGTGAGTGCATTTAAGATCGAGCTGATGACAACTGGTATCGTATAATAGCATCACTCTTTATCCGGGAGAGCACTTAAGATCGAGCTTATGACAACAGGTATTGCTTAATAGCATCCCTCTTTATACGTGAGAGCACTTAAGATCGAGCTTGTGACAACTGGTATTGTATAACAGCATCAATCTTTATAGGTGAGAGCCTTTAAGATCGAGCTCATGACAACTGGTATTGAATAATATCATCACTCTTCTTGCTTGAGAGCACTTAAGATCGAGCTTATGACAACTGGTATTGTATAATAGCTTCACTCCTCATACGTGAGAGCACTTAAGATCGAGCTTATGACAACTGGTATTGTATAATAGCATCACTTTATATACATGAGAGCACCTAAGATCGAGCTTATGACAACTGGTATTGTATAATAGCATCACTCTTTATTCGTGAGAGCACTCAAGATCAAGCTTATGACAACTTGTGTTGAATAAAAACATCACTCATTGTGCGTGAGAGCATTTAAGATCGAGCTTATGACAACTGGTATTGTATAATAGCATCCCTCTTCATACGTGAGAGCACTCAAGATCAAGCTTATGACAACTTGTATTGAATAAAAACATCACTCATTGTGCGTGAGAGCATTTAAGATCGAGCTTATGACAACTGGTATTGTATAATAGCATCACTCTTTATTCGTGAGAGCACCTAAGATTGAGCTTATGACAACTGGTTTTGTTTAATAACATCACTCATCATAAGCGAGAGCACTTAAGATCGTGCTTATGACAACTGGTATGGTGTAATAACATCACTCTTTATAGGTGAGAGCACTTAATAATAATAACAATAATATTTTTTATTGAAATCTCGGTAAACACACAGGATATTCAAGCCCCTAGCTAGAAGAATCTATTTGGGCAGTATAAAATAGGAATCAATTGAATCAATAATAAAATATTAACACAGTTAAAGGTCATAAAAACAGATCACAGGAATAAAAGTTACGAAGTAAGCGCAAAATTCATAAAGTCATATAGATCACATAGTCAAAGTAATAAAAGAGATCACAGAAGTCAATGTTATGAAAGATCAAAAAGACAATATCACAAACACACGAACAAGAGTCAATGTTCCACAAAAAACAGGCAACGCACCAGTCTCAACATTAAAAACTTTTCAAAAGACAAAGCATAAAGGATAATTCCAAATTCAATGAATAAAGAAAAATGTGAAAAGGGTCACAACTTTATCCATGTCAGGAGAAAGATCACAATATTCATAAAACCAAGGGAGGAGATTTCTAAAATGCAAAAAACACAACACAATATAGAACCATAGACACTTTGTTAAAATTATATACTATTCAGTTCTTGAAGCAACCATTGACGATATGCTCCTTTAAAAGTGAACACTGATCCAGAAGTGCGGATGTTTAAAGAGAGGCTATTCCAAATTCTAAAGGAGCGTTTGAATGAGTTAAAACACTTCGATTTCCTGACTGGCGGAATGTTTAGACATTTATTTTGCTTATAACGGGTTAATTGATCGTGGTTAATTTGGTTACTGTTAAGAATTTCCTTGAAAAATTTACTCTGATTTGAAATGAAGTTCTTAAAAAACTTAACACCAGGGAAATATTTATAAACGACAGGTAGGGGCATGAATCCAAGCTCTGCGTAATCAGACCTAATGTCCTCATTACCACACCCCAAGAGTTTAACAATCCTATCCTGTAGTGAGCGCAGACGAGCCAGTGCCGCATCACTCGCCCCTCCCCACACCTCCACACAATACACCACGTGAGGGTACACCAGCGATAGGTACATCTTCTTAAGAGTGTGATTTGGGCGAACATTGCTTAGCTTTTTAATTATGCCACACGATTTAGATAATTTACTGCAAATTTCACCGATATGGTATGCAAAATTAAATTTATCATCAATATGAACACCCAAAAATTTCGTTTTGCTCACTCTATTCACGGGCTTGTTTCTAATTTGTATTGGCACCAGTGAGCTCAGATCTCTATTGGTATGCACCATATATGCAGTCTTGTCAATGTTTAGGGAAAGTCGATTGGAACAGAGCCACGTATAGATCACATAGTCAAAGATCGATCTTATGACAACAAAGATCGATCTTATGACAACTGGTATTGTATAATAGCATCACTCTTTATTCGTGAGAGTACTGAAAATCGAGCTTATGACAACTGGTATTGCATAAAAGCATCACTCTTTATTCGTGAGAGCACCTAAGATCGAGCTCATGACAACTGGTATTGTATAAAAGCATCACTCTATATACGTGCGAGCACTTAATATCGAGCTTACGACAACTGATATTGCATAATATCACTCTTTATACGTGAGAGCACCTAAGATCGAGCTCATGACAACTGGTATTGTCTAATAGCATCACTCTTCATACGTGAGAGAACTTGAGATCGAGCTTATGACTACTGATATTGTGTAATAACATCACTCTTTATACGTGAGAGCACTCAATATCGAACTTATGTCAACTGTTATTGTATAATAGCATCACTCTTCATACGTGGGAGCACTTATGATCGAGCTTATGACAACTGGTATTGCCTAATAGCATCACACATTATACGCGAGAGCACCTAAGATCGAGCTTACGACAACTGGTATTGTTTAATAACATCATTCTATATACGTGAGAGCACCTAAGATCGAGCTTATGACAACTGGTATTGTATTATA
Source organism: Gammarus roeselii (assembly GCA_016164225.1). NCBI lineage: Eukaryota > Metazoa > Arthropoda > Malacostraca > Amphipoda > Gammaridae > Gammarus > Gammarus roeselii. Next base: position 17,545 of record SDVV010000412.1, on the reverse strand, counting down.
GCATCACTCCTACTACGTAAGAGCAGTTAAGATCGAGGTTATGACAACGGGTATAATATTATAGCATCACTCATTATACGTGAGAGTTAATGGCAGACTTCCAGTTTGGTACGATGAGTTGCAGATGCACCAGTTTGTTTTGTTTTTGTCTGTGTTGATGCGGTAAGCATTACTACATCCCAAGCGGAACAGGTTTGCTCCTGAGATGAACTGACGCCAGAAGCCCACGCCCAAAGCTACCTTCAGAAGCATCTCACCCTTCGTCAAAGGAAGATGAACTACATTGCCGTGCTTCTCTTGGTTCTGGTAAGAAAGGGAGATGTTTACTGAACGTGGATCGTCCGTGCCATCCACATGGTGCCTACAAATGATACACCTACCATTTTATGTTATTATTATCATAAAATCATTCATTTCCATCTTCTAGCAATGAGTTTTCAATACTTAGGTATAATACATCAAACTTAGTTTTTATATGCGCTATTTGAATAAGTGGAACGAGAGATAAAGTGAATTTGTGACAGCACATCTGTTGGCGGCCGCTTTGTAGCTACTTCATGTTTCAAAACATGATCCACAATATATGTTATTGAAAATCTTATAAAAAACACATATGCATGGGATTGATAAATCCAAAATGAATACATCGCAGCTCATCTCTAGTGTGCTACTGGCTCGCATTCAAGGAACAGAATGGAATTCACAGTATACCATCATACATGTACACATACAAATACACATTCAAATGTGCATACACCTACCTACATATATGGATGACTATAAGTGTAATACACATTCATATTTGCCCACACCTGCCTACATATTTGGAAGACAATCAGTTTAATACTCATTCATATGTGCACACACCTACCTACTTATATGGAGGACAATTAGTATAATACACATTCCTATGTGCTCTTACCTACCTACATATATGGATGAACAATCAGTATAATACACATTCATATGTACCCACACTTAACTACATGTATGAATGACAATCAGTATAATGCACATTCATATGTGCACACACATACCTACATATATGGATGACAATTAGTATAATTATTAAATTACTATTAAATCCTTTACATCAATCATCTGGCAATGGGTTTTCAATTTCTAAAATTAGTACACATAAAACTGTATTGCGGTGAACACTATTTGAGTTAACGTAAATGAAAATTCAATTTGAAATTTGCCGCTGATTCTGATTTCATGCGACAGATTATAAATTGTAAAATTATAATAAATGATCGACAGCCAACATCTTATTTGAGGTAAGAATCAGGAATGCCTAGCACGAAATACGTGGGATGGGGCGATCACGAGATACATGGGGTTGAGAAAATTACGAAATACATAGGATTGGGAAAACCGCCAACATATGGGTCTAAGAAATCCTGTGAACATGGAGTTGGGAAATCATAATGCGCTAACATATTGTAAAGATGGGGTAAGATGTGAATACTAAAGGATTGAATAGGTGACATAAATTGTACATAAAATATATACATAGCACCAGATGTATATATTTAATTACGAAATGAGCTAACATATTGTAAAGATGGGTTTAAACATTGTATGAAATAGTGAAGTGGTGAATAGACTACATAAGTTTTCATAAAATATATACATAGCACTGGAATATATACACTTCATGACCGCTAGGAAATGATTCAATGATTGACAATAAGAATAATTCGATACTGGAGTACAGAAACCGAATTAATATACTTTTGGTATAGAAGATGAAGCACATTATTAGCTTATGTGACAAAAGATTGTATCTTCAAAAATGGTACGGTAAATGGTAGATATGATTCAATAAAGTATATTCTCGTCGAGTAGGCCTCTGTCAAAGTTGGGAGCTACCCATCGTTCCTCGAACGTTCAATTTGAATTCGTCACTGCTATTCTCTAGGGGCAGCCGGTTCGGATTACATGGAGCGAAATGTTGTTTACAATAGTATCATCTGTGTACTTATAGAAATGTCCTTTGTGACAAAATAATTCCGACTACATAGCGTTGGAAGAACCAGTGACATGCGGGGTTGAGAAATAAAAATACTTGGGGGCTGATACAACGAAATACATGGGTGTGGAAAATAACATGGACATGTGGTGACAAATCACGCATGCATGTGTTTAGAGTCCCGAGAACATGGAGTTGGGACATCAAAATGTGCTGACATATTGTAATGAGTAGTCTACATTATTGTACGATGACAAAGATATGGATGGATAACATGAATTATACAGAAAATATGAATAAAATATAGGGTTGGGAAAATCGAAAATCACTAACATATTGTAAGGACGGGTCTAAACCATTGTATTAGTAATGAAGGGGTGAATAGGCGACATAAGTTATACAAAAAAAATCATACCAAAAATACACGCCAAACAATTGAATATACAATATACACACTTCAAGACCGCTAGGAAATGATTAAATGTTTGACAATCAGAAATAATACAATGCTTGAGTACACAAATTGGATGAACATACATCTGTTATAGGAGACAAATAAAATGTTAGCTTATAAGGCAATGATTGAATCATCAAAAAAGGGTACGGTAATAGTTAGAAATAATTCAATGAATTATATTAAAATCGAGTAAGCCTTTGTCAAGTTAGACGCTGCCTGTCGTTCCTCGTAAAAACTGAGTTCGTATTTTAATTATACTAAAACGACTGGAACATTTAAAACATAGAAATAGACAAAACGCTAGTTAACACTTATGGTAATTGTCAAAGAGAATTGTGATCGGTAACATCATAGAAAACATATGTATCGTCTGAGTAAAAACGATTAGATGGTGTCTCAATGTTGAAAGTTACGGTGGTGGTGGTCGCTCATGAACAGAAATGCATTTTCTGGTTATTGGTATTATGCATTTAGCTTGTGTTTGTTGGCAAAGTTACCGTTATGAATTGATCGGTCAACAGATGTTCATTAAGCCTATTCTTGAAGGACTTGTTGGATTCAAGATTTTTGAGGCTTGTTGGGAGGTTGTTCCAGGATTTTGGTCCAGTAATCGAAAAAGCTCGACAGGCAGTTTTTGTTTTCCTGTATTCAACGTGCAGAGTATCATTATTTCTTGTGAATCGATTGTTCTTTTTACCTCGAGAATGTATGTGGCTTTGGCTGCTGGGTGAATGTTTTTCTAGAGGATCTTTATGAATTTTGATCGACTCATGGAGTGCCAGTTTGTTGTCGATATTGAGCCACTGTAATTTTTAGAGGAGAGGACTTACGTGGTCTCGTTTTCTGTGGTTACCATCGCATGTTATTCTTGCTGCAAAGTTTATACAACGTTGTACTTTCTCTTATAGGGTTTTGGTGCATTTCCCACTTATTGAAAGACAGTAGTTTATGTGAGAAAATATTAGAGCGTGGACAATCAGTAATCTTGATTTGAAATCCAAATATTTTTTGCGGAGCTTAGGAACACAAGTGTTCTATCCAGCTTGGAACACAGAGTAGTTACGTGGTGTTTGAAGGAAAGATCGGGATCAAACCATACTCCCAGACTTATAACTCTATCTTCAACAGGAATGTCAGATTTACCTATCTTGATAGAGAAAATTTATTGGAACTGCTTTTCTTTTTGAGTTTCAGCCGAAAAAGATGCATTTTGTTTTTTCAGAGTTGAGCTTGAGCCCATTTTTATTATAGCAAGATTTCAGATTAGTTACGGCTGTCTCAGCGTCGTCTTTAAGTGCATTCAGATCCGACGGCTTTCGGGAAAGCAATATTCGAACATCATCGTCGTATATTACCATTTCCGCTTGATTTTTTGGTAATTTACAGTCGATGTCATATACAGAAACCAGGAACAACAAAGGGCCAAGTATCGAACCTTGAGAGACCCCAAAGGCAACTATGGCCGTATTTGACATAGGTGCGTTATCGAGTTCAACTGATTGCTGTCGATTCATCAGATAACTTTGGAACCAAGTAGGGTCAATTCCGATGTTGCGGAGCTTGCCAAAAAGAATTGTATAGCTTATACTGTCGAATGCTTTCGATAAGTCTAACAATACCAGCAGAGATATCTGCCCCTCAGTGATGCGCCAATAAGCATACTGACAGGCATTGCACAGCTTGTTTGATTCGAGGTAGTCTATCAATTGGATAGATATTACCTTTTCTAGAATCTTGAATAGGACAGGCAGAAGACTGATTGGTCTAAAGTGGGATGGCTCATTCTTGTCCCCAGATTTATGAATTGCTTTTATAATTGCATGCTTCCAGATCTCAGGAAAAGTTTCACTAGCTATGGAGGTGTTAATAACTGTGCTGATATAAGGCAAGGTCACTATAAGGCTGTCTCTCAGATATTGAAGGGCTAAACCATCTATTCCTGTAGAATTTGTGCTCCTCAAGGCAATTACAGCTCGTTATACTTTGTGTTGCGATACTTGCTTTGGTTTCCATTTGACGTTTGCTTCTTGGTCGCTGTCTCCATCGAAAGCATTTGGACTCTATGTATCTGTTGCGTCGCTTTGTAATCTTTGATAAGCTTCCTGGGTTCCCTCTTCAAAAACCTGTTTCCCAACTCCAGCGAAGTAGTTGTTAAACTTCTGTGAAGCTGCTTCAGTATTCGGATAAGTAGGTGAGGTGATCTTTTTTGTAGGGAACAATTCTTTTCAGTACATTCCACGTTTCTTTTTGATTATTTTTGCACTGTTCTAGTTTCTCATGATGGTATTAAATTTTTGCCCTCCTGACTTCTCGTTTGACTCTTCTATTTTTAATTCGAAATTATTCTAACCAAGTAATGCTTTGTTTCGCTCTGCGTTTGAGATATTTTTAAAGGGCAATTTCATCTCGCAGTTTTTCTGTAATCTATTTAACCGGCACGTTTTTCATTGTTTTAGTTTCCGTTGGCGCCACAGCGTTCAGACATGTGAGAAGATAGTCTGAGAGTAATTGGGATTGCTCTGTGACGTTATCTGTGCAATGTATCGGTTTTATCATCTCGACGTTTGCCACTAGTTGTGCTCTGAAATTATCCGCGGTGTAATTTCTTTATGTACGACATGTTATTTGGTAGACTTGTTTCTTCTCTTTTTTGATGTTAATGGTGCAGTTTATTTCATGGTGGTCCAAGAAAGAAATAATTGTGAGTAACTCTTGTTGCACTTTTCATGAGCTGATGCATCCCGAGTCTGTTTAAAATCGGCTTCATATTGATGGATTTCAATTTCAATTGATCGTCATTGAAATCTCCCAAAATATACAGCATTTTTCCTAAGCGGATAGCTTCTCGAAATCTTTCTGCAACATATTGAAAAGACTGTACACACGTTTTGGGTGGTCTGTAAAGAGAACCAACAACAAACGAGCTGTTTTTTTTGTACCTAGATGTTCACCCAAAGGTCATCAACTTCATTGCAGTCGTTAAGCATTACTTGAGAAGAGGTATATTCTTCTCGCACATAAATCACGTTTCCACCTCCTTTCCTTTCTCTATATTTTTTATAAACATTGAAGCCGTCAATTTCGATGAAGGTAGTGTTAGTAAAAGATTCCAGCCAGGTTTCAGTGAGACATAGATTGTCAATTGAGTCCTCCTTTATCATAATTTTGGTGTGATCCATCTTTGTTCCTAAGCTCCTAACGTTTATATGTTTAATCACGATATTATTCAGGTTCTTATGGGTATTTGCGGATATGGTTGCTGAGGGGTGGTCGCTGCTCCCCGCTTGAACAGTTTGTGCCTCTAGTCATTTGTTTTTATTTACAGGACAGTTGGTGTCACTTTGGGATGATTGCAGAGACATCTCTTCATCGAATATGTATGCATCATTGTCGTATTGCAAAGGAGAGTTCCTATTGGAATAATGCACATTTGTTTCCACATGCTTGTTTCAATTCGCTGGAATATTTTGTTGTTCAAAATGTGACTTCAGCGGGTGGGTTGGTGCAAGACTACTATAGTGGTCCACTTTCTTGGCTACGAATATTGAGTATTGAGCAGATTCATCACTGTTAAGGTTGTTTGGATTAATTACAGTTTTCGTTTCGATGTCTGGGATTGTCTCATCTAGGATTGTGATTTGTATTTCGAGTGCTTTGCTGAGAATTGTGGGGACTAGATCGCCAAACTGCTATTGTACTATTTGTTTTCAAAATACTTTCCTATCTCGGAGAGGAACCTATCCTCTTTTTTATGCTCAGTGAAGGCTCCGTAATCTTCTATGTAATTGAAGGATTCCTCCATTGCTTTGGTTTTTATCACTTCTAAGAGGTTTTCATCGTTATGTCCTGTTTGTTTTACTAAAGATCCTTTCACCGCGTGAATCATACAATGTCCGTCTGCTAGTGATGATCGCCTTTTTAATCCTAAATAATTGAGAATGGTGTCGATGTTTGCGTTCCTGGGGAATCGTTGCAAGTTTCCCGTCACCTGCTTTGGTATTCTTTCATCCGTTTTATTGTTTCTTGTGTCAGCAACACCACCCTCGTTTAAATTTGTAATATGCTCTTCAGCAACACTCTTACTGATATTATTTAGGAATCGGGCTGCTAATTCTCGAGTGACATTGTTTGTATGTTTGGGATATCCTTGCTTTCGGTTCTGTTCTTTGTTGTTGATGGTAGGTTGGAGTAGGGGAGACCAAACAGAACCAAGGGAAAGAAATTCAGATCGGTGATTGAAGAGAGGCATGGCTGAGGATAGCTGAACTGTGCTCGAGGAAGGCATGGATGGAGGGGGGGGGTAATATATGGGAGGGATTAGCGGGATAGGTAGTGTTGGAGTTTGGGCTGAGGTTAGAGAATGGCAGCGAAGGTGGGAGCTAGAGGAAAGAACGGATGGAGGGGGGTAATACATGGGAGGGATGGGCGGGATGGGTAAAGTTGGAGTTTGGGCTGAGGTTAGGGATTGGTAGCGAAAGTGGGAGCTAGAGGAAAGAACGGGTGGAGGGGAATAATTTATAGGAGGGGTTGACAGGATAGATAATGTTGGAGTTTGGGTTCAGGGTAGGGAAAGGAAACGAAAGTGGGAGCTCGAGGAAAGAATGGGTGGAGGAGGGTAATATATGGGAGGGATTAGCGGAATAGATATAGTCGAAGTTTGGGCTGAGGTTAGGAAATGGTAGCGAAAAGTGAGGATTGGGGCTGTGCTGCAATCATTGTTAGACGAGACGAATTTGTGTGAGTAGTGTAGAGTGGAGGAGGAGGGTAAAGGAAAAAATTACGAGGCGCTGAGGGGACGCTATTGCTGCGACCGTGTTGAAAAGTCGTTGCATGGGAGCTAATTGTGTTGGGATGATAAGGAGTAACTGATTTGTGATTTTTAGTTTCAATTTTAGTTTGGGGTTGACATAAGGGAGCTGGGATGGGAGTTGTCTGCGAGTAGATGTCTTTTGCCGACGTGTGATGGGGTGATGATACGAGATGATGGCTATATGATGGAGGGAAGTAGAGGAAGGGAGGAGACCAGAGTAATGCTTGCTTGCTTCTGACATTGTTATAGTACAGGGATGGCAATGCCTCAACCCTCTGAGGAACGTAACATGCTATCGTGTTGAAAAATTTGATAATTCCACTATTGTTTAGAGAAGCATCGGGGGCACCAGAGAATTCGTCTCTTAGTTTGCCTGTTCGGATAACTTTGAGCCTTAAAGAGTGGCAAAGACTCATGAAACGGCGCCTCTGTTCAATTGTTTTCAGATTGAGGGGTTCTGCCATGTACATTTTAGCATTTTGGTATTTCGTTAAAATTGCTGTTTTTATTTTGACTACTACTCCATTTTCAACGTAGTTCGTGAGCACAATAATGTAATTTTTGAATGGATTTGCGCTCTCAATGATTTTAAATAGAGATAGTACATCTATTTGAAAATGTCGGACGTTAGCACATTTTTATTAGGAAATCGACAATGAGTATTGTCTTAGGGGTCTTAATATTTTCTGTTGACCCGGTGCTGGTGCCTGATGCTTCACAGTGAGCCGGCTTTGCTGTTGCGGATTTTTCTGTTGAGGGGGCGATTAAAAGCTCTGTATCGGAGGAATAAATTGGAGTCATGGACTCAGCTTTAGAGGTACAAGGGGTGGGAGATGGAGAGCTCAGCAGTTTTGGGTGAGTCTCTGTCACCGAAAGAGCAACCCTGTGGGAGAGGGTAGGCTTCTCCTTATCACGTTTTGGGGCACATGCGCTGGCCACCGGAATGTGTGGGCAATGCGGCAGCTCTATGCTTATAGGCTTACTGGTTCGGTGCATTTTTGGCTTTTGCATGATATGCAGGCTCTGTTATTCTTGGCGCATGCGCATTTCTTGCCTGCTCCACTATAACACATGCAGCAGGATTTGCTTCTGTTGACAGTGTGGCTGTGGGGCGACATGTCGTTAATTCAAGGTTAAGTCTCAGTGAAGTGGACTACCTCGAGGGTTTGCTGTTGGAGGGGCTTAGAGAGCGTCTTATTAACTTATCATTTTAGGGCTCTGCTTTAAGAGGAGGACCCGTGACCTTATATTGTGCACGATCGTGTTTGTTTGATGAGGGATGGGAAGGGTGGTGGATGTAGGTCCACTGCACTCCGGCAAGCAGGCGCGTTTATGGGCTGACACAGCCGAGGCCGACAAGAGAAGGTAGGTGAGGTGGGTGAGGGGGGGGTGAGGATGTACTGAGGCTGGACTCGGAGATGGTGGTAAACCTACTGGTTGATGTCACAGGCTGGTCTAGCAATGTCGATTTGCAGTAAAGAAACACTGCAGTGCAAAACACTGAAAGTACGGAACACTAGTAAACAAGATACTGCTAATGACATGAACGACTGCTCTGATAAAAATGATTGCGCACTGGGAATACGATAAGTACGGAACACTGACCGGAACACTGAAAACACTGAAAAGCACAATCCTGCTAAGAAGTGAACCACTGCTGTAATAATAATAATAATTATTTTTAGCGCTGAACTTGAGTACACAAACACTGCTGTAGTGCAGAATATTGAATAATGCAAATACTGTTGTATTAATCATGATGTGCAGTATTATCGATCATTCGGGTTAGCCCCGACCTTACGGTGCAGCTTGTCATGGGTGTGCACACTGAAAGTACGGAACACTGAAAAACCCGATACTGCTAATGATGTGAGCGACTGCTGTGATTATAATGTTTGCACACTGGAAGCACTGAAAGTAAGGAACACTGACCCGAACACTGAGAAAGCACAATCCTGCTTATGAATGACACGATACTGCTTATGAGTAACACATTTCTCTGAATAACACAATCCTGCTAATGAAGTAAGCGACTGCTTTAATAATTATTATTTTTAGCGCAGGAGATTGAATAACACAGATCAGTGCGGAATATTATAAAACATAAATACTGCAGTGGTAACTACCTACAAGCAATCTTCAAAAACAGATATATAGGCTAATCAACACATAAAAATGTAAACTAACGACTAAAGACACTAACCTATCAATACATGAGAAAAAAATGACGCATGAATATAAGTTGGAGAGCACTCTAATAACGCAAAATAAGCTCATGAAATAAAGTAAAAAGTTGTGAAAAGAGTAACTTCTTACAAGCGATCTTCAAAAACAAGAATCTAGGCTAATCGACACATAAAAATGTAAACTAAAGACTAACACACTAACCTATCAATACATGAAAGGAATACGCAAGGAAATAATCTATCGAGCACCTGTGCACAAGATTTGATTCGAGGGCTCAGGCTTTCTAGTGCACTGGACTCAATGTCCTTCTGGCACCGAACCTGATGTACTCAGGCTAATGATTGTCAGAGGTAGATTGAAGATGAAGTCGGAGTAGGTCACCTGTGGAATATATTCCTAATCATCGCAACACAAGCACAAGAGGGCAGTATTTTATTTTGATACGTCACTCATATCACCTGAAGTGCATAGCAGTGCGCATTCTTTTCTGGCGCTATGATAAAAATTGCTATATATTCTGGCACTATGATCAAAATTGCTATCTATCTAAATGCCCAGGGAAAGATATGGTCTCTCCAATGGGGGAGAGGGTTCCAATAAAGAGCGGACGGGGTGCAGAAAGGTGGTCCCTCCAACGGGCGGATAGGGTTTCACTAACGTGCGGCTGGGGTGAAAGAGATGGTCCTTTCAACGGGCGAAAGAGGGTCCCACTAACGAACTGGCGGAGAGCAGGAGATGGTCCTTCCAGCGGGCGGAGAAGGTCCCACTAACGAGCGGGCGGAATGCAGGAAATTGTCCCTTTAACGGGCGGAGAGGGTCCCACTAACGAGCTGGCGGGGAGCAGGAAAGGGCCTTTCAGATAGCGGAGAAGGTCCCACTAACGAGCTGGCGGAGTGCAGGAGATGGTTCTTTCAGCGGCGAAGAGAGTCCCCCTAACGAGCTGGCTGGGAGCACGAGATGGGCCTTTCAGCGGGCGGAGAGGGTCTCACTAACGAGCTGATGGAGTGCAGGAGATGGTTCGTTCAGCGAAGGAGAGAGTCCCTCTAACGAACTAGCGGAGGAACAGGAGATGATCCTTTCAGCGGCGGAGAGGGTCCCACTGACGAGCTGTCGGGGAGCAGGAGATGGTCCCTTCACGGGCTGAAAGGGTCCCACTACCAAGCTGGCGTCGTCCCACTCAACAGTTTGGTGGGGTGCAGGAGATGGTCCTACCGACGAGCGGGCGGGTTTTGGGAGAGGGTCCCTTCAATGGGCGAAGAGGGTCCCACTAACAGGATAACAAGGTGCAGGAGATGGTCCTTTAAACGGACGGGGAGGGTCCCACTTACGAGCGGGCGGGGCTTAGGAAAAGGTCCCTTCAATGGCGGAGAGGATCTCACTAACAGGCGGGCGGGGTTTGGGAAATGAGAGGGTGTAGAGCGTCCCACTAAACAGGCGGGCGGGATATGGGAAATGAGAGGAGGAGAGGGTACCACTAATATGCGAGCAGGGTGCATAGGTGCAGGAGATGGTCGGCACAGACAAACGGTTGGAGGGGCGCAGGGAAGGGAAGAGAGGCGTGAGGGCACCCTCGGAGAGGCCTATTGCAGCGAGCACACGGGGAGATAGGGAAAGAGGGCGATGGGTGGTAGTGCAGAGGTGAGACTTGAGATGAAGACGTTACAGCAGAGTCCTAATTTTTTTGTGGGATAAATATTCATGCCCCTTCGTTTTTCTTCAAATACTTCAATACTCCCTGTTGTTCACTCATACAAGACAGTGAAGCAGTTTTGCGATTGCATCAATAGTGACTGGTTTGAAAGGAAAACTACAATTTTCATAGGCAGCTTCGACGTGTGAACGTCTACATTTGTTCATAGTCTTTCGTGTTCTTGTAATCAGATTCATATTTTGAGAGAGTGATGTTCATAAAGATTAATTATCCAAATGGATATCAACCGTCTTTACTGGTGTAATTGGATTTCGATGAGGTGCAAATTGTCATAACAATTGCAGAAATTTTGAAGAAAATCGAATACCGTCATTGGTAGATATTATTATGGAGCGGTCATAGTTTAGACTTTTAAAAATCACAATTGAAAGATTCCTGAACGGCCATTCATCTTTAGGGTGGGGCCATTCGCAACCGGTGTTAGGGTAATTAGATTAAAAATACAAATTTTCCACGGTCTGTTGTACAACTCTCCGATTTTTTTCATCTAGATGATTTTATGACATGCCTATAAATGTTATCCAATTAGTGTAACTCGAGATTCAACGAAATTATTTTGTTCTTTCATTGTTTTGAACGCTGAAATTAAGTGATTATCAGTTTAAATACATAGAAGAGCGCAGCATACTTCATCTTAACGAAAACTTCATAACCTTTTTCTTTATGGTTTTCAATATGGATCTCAATAATATACAGATTTCTTAATTAAGCACATGAGATGATGCGTGTTTCATCACAAGGATTATGTCACTACTAAGCGGTGCCCTAAACGCGGTACCGAAATAAACTTAGGGTTTATCTTGGCCGTATTTGCGGATCATTGTTGAACACCGGTCCTGTTGGAGACATTGTTGAACACCGACCCTGTTGGAGACATTGTTGAACACCGATCCCGTTGGAGACATTGTTGAACACCGACCCTGTTGGAGACATTGTTGAACACCGACCTCGTTGGGGACATTGTTGAACACCGACTCTGTTGGAGACATTGTTGAACACCGACCCCCTTGGATACATTGTTGAACACCATCCCTCTTGGAGAGATTGTTCAACACCGACCCCGTTGGAGACATTGTTGAACACCGACCCTGTTGGAGACATTGTTGATACCCGACCTTGTTGGAAATATTGTTGAACACCGACCCTGTTGAAGACATTGTTGAACACCGACCCCGTTGGAGACATTGTTGAACACCGACCCTGTTGGAAATATTGTTGAACACCGACCCTGTTGGAAACATTGTTGAACAACGACCCCGTTGGATACATTGTTGAACACCATCCCTCTTGGAGAGATTGTTCAACACCGTCCCCGTTGGAGACATTGTTGAACACCGACCTGTTGGAGACATTGTTGATACCCGACCTTGTTGGAAATATTGTTGAACACCGACCTTGTTGAAGACATTGTTGAACACCGACCCTGTTGGAAATATTGTTGAACACCGACCCTGTTGGAGACACTGTTGAACACCGACCCTGTTGGAGACACTGTTGAACACTGACCCTGTTGGAGACATAGTTGAACACCGACCCTGTTGGAAATATTGTTGAACACCGACCCTGTTGGAGACACTGTTGAACACCGACCCTGTTGGAGACATTGTTGAACACCGACCCTGTTGGAAACATTGTTGAACACCGCCCCTGTTGGAGACATTGTTGAACACCGACCCTGTTGGAGATATTGTGGAACTTCGACCCTGTTGGAGACATTGTTGAACAACAACCCTGCTGGAAACATTGTTGAACACCGACCCTGTTGGAGACATTGTTGTACGCCGACCCAGTTGGAAACATTGATGAACACCGATCCTGTTGGAAACATTGTTGAATGCCGACCTTGTTGGAGACATTGTTGAACACCTGCCTTGTTGCAAACATAGTTGAACACCGACAATGTTGGAAACACTGTTGAACACCGATCCTGTTGGAGACATTGTTGGTCACCGACCCTGTTAGGAACATGATTGAACGCCGACCCTGTTGGAGACATTGCTGAACACCGACCCTGCTGGAAACATAGTTGAACACCGACCCCGTTGGAGACATTGTTGAACACCGACCCTGTTGGAAACATTGTTGGACACCGCCCCTGTTGCAGAGATTGTTGAACACCGACCCTGTTGGAAACATAGTTGAACACCGACGTTGTTGGTAACATTGTTGAACACCGACTGTGCTGGAAACTTTGTTGAACACTGACTCTGTTGGAGACATTGTTGAACACCGACCCTGTCGGAAACATTGTTGAACACCGACCCTGTTGGAGATATTGTAGAACTTCGACCCTGTTGGAGTCATTGTTGAACGCCAACCCTACTGGAAACATTGTTGAACACCGACCCTGGTGGAGACATTGTTGAACACCGACCCAGTTGGAAACATTGATGAACACCGACCCTGTTGAAGACATTGTTGAACACTGACCCTGTTGGAAATATTGTTGAATTTCGACCCTGTTGGAGACATTGTTGAACACCGACTTTAGTGGAGACATTGTTGAACACCGACTTTAGTAGAGACATTGTTGAACACCGACCCAGTTGGAAACATTGATGAACACCGACCCTGTTGGAGACATTGTTGAACACTGACCCTGTTGGAAATATTGTTGAACACCGACCCTGTTGGCGACATTGTTGAACACCGACCCAGTTGGAAACAAGTGTTCCAAACACGCCGGTGTAAGGCTGTACCTGAGCACCCTGAGGGGTGACGACTGACTGAGGGGTGACGACTGACTCGTTATAACATCTCCCCAACTCCCTTGTCTGCTGATAGAATACTAAAGCATTGCCCCGCTGGCCAGCTAATCCCAAGGCTGTAACCACCGAGACTCCTGTGGTTCTTCAGCGGCCTCGACCAATCTGCGCTCAGTTCCCTTCTCAATCCGCACTGCTGATTGCCGTAAACACCCGTTGTTTCCAAGACAATGGGTTCAAAATAGAATTGCCGTATTAGAGCCACGTTCTTCTTTTGTGTACTCATTCAAATTATTCCAGCAGTATAGGGAAATTTGAACGTCTTTTCGAGGGCAGGGTCCGACAGCTTTCACTGGATTACCCCCGCCACATCATAAATGATGGGCCCTCATCCGTCCTCGGTCATCGCGTTTCAAAATTTACGAATATTCGTTGCACGCCGTCTGGCGTCCCTCACACTGATGAAATCTCGGATGATATTTGTTAAACCGTTTTGCTTATTTGGAGTCCAAAATTTGTTTCACACATCTACATTATACCAAAAATGTGTAGGCAGTACACTCGTTCATTAATTTTATTACTGTACACTTTTTATCGGATATGAGTTACACGCTCACTAGGCTTACACCACATACATTCTTCTCACCTCTCATTGCCTCCCAGACAATCTCAACACCGCTCCTGCAGACCAGCTTCTCACTTATCTTCGTATTCCTCATTGAACCTTGCTGGTACTCTTTTCACTATACCTGCCACATCTAATTTTGTTCATTTATATATGACACGCTGACTGGTGTACCGAGACCTGAACTCGTTTCATCAGGCAAGGAATTGATACTCGTTTTGTCGAGGTTCATTGTGATAGCGAAGTTAAAACAATAGGCATGGTTTATAATATTTTCAGTGGCGTTGTTTTAGTTCATAATAAAGTGTATATTATGGGTGATTTCAACTTGAATCTGCTTCAATATCATAGATCGAATTCAGCTGCTGACTGTTGAATAATTTCCTTCCTCGTGGTTCGCACCCAATAATGATTAAACCAATGTCTACAGCTGCTGGATGTGCAACTTTAATATGTAACATTTTTGAAAAAGCTGTTAATTGTGTAACTCGTGCAGCTGTGATCTTGTCAGATGTCTCCGACTATTACCCTATTTGCATTCACGATCCGACTTCTCCCGAAACACGTAATCTGACTATATTTAAGTATCGTAAATATAACGACCATATTATTAAAATCTTAACGGAGGCACTGAGAGCTTACGACTTTAATGAGATACTATCCACAGTAAACTCAAATAATGCTTTCACACAGTTTCATACCACATTAATTGAAGTGTTCGAGGTGCATTTACCACTTACTGCAAAAGAGCTCAGCCACAAACAAGATAAGAATCCGCGAACGACGCCGGCTTTACTTACCTCACAAAAAGCCGAAGACAGACTGTGCCGTGGATACAAAGGCATCCTATCACGCGTAGAGGTGAATTTAAACAATATAAAAATGCGTTCACTAAACTGACGAGTATTGTTCGTGAAAACTATATCCAAAAGAAGGTTGAGACCATCAAGAAAATAGCAAAAAAGGCTGGAAAATCATACGTAACCTTATAGGAAAAAATAAACAGTGTAATTCGAATTCAATTATTGCTGATGATGAAGTCATCACAGATCCACAAACAAGTTCAAATGCAATCGAAAATACCTTCAATAGTATTCCTAACACTCTAAGTTCATCAATTATTAGCAGCAACATCCTTTTTAAACGTTAGTTAGAGAATGCAATTCCTGAAAAGCTAATCTTCACACCTAACGACAAAAACGAAGTCGAAGTAATCATTGTTGGTTTAAATAATAGTGACAGCACTGGCTGAGATAACATCACAGCCAATATAATTAAAGTTATATCTGAGACTATTTAGGTGCCATGACCCAACTTATCAATAAGTCACTCATGGAAGGAAATTTCCCTGATGCACTCAAAATCCCTACAATTAGTCCAATTTATACAAATAAAATCAAAACCAGCATACAAAAAAGATCGCCCATTATCATCCATTTTTCTTCCAGGCTTTCAGGAATACAGAGCATGCTCTATTACAGAGCATGCATACAGAGCATGTTCTATGACAGAGCATGCATACAGAGCATGCTCTATGACAGAGCATGCATACAGAGCATGCTCTATGACAGAGCATGCATACAGAGCATGCATACAGAGCATGCTCTATGACAGAGCATGCATAAAGAGCATGCTCTATTACAGAGCATGCATACAGAGCATGCTCTATTACAGAGCATGCATACAGAGCATGCATACAGAGCATGCTCTATGACAGAGCATGCATACAGAGCATGCTCTATCACAGAGCTTGCATACAGAGCATGCTCTATTACAGAGCATGCATACAGAGCATGCTCTATTCGATGGGTTTGCTAGTGGTAAAGTCAATGTTGCAGCCTTCCTGGACCGTAGTAAAGACTTCGATTGCTTGAATCATGAGAAATTGGTCAAGAAGTTACAGCAGTAGGAAGCTTGTTCCATTGACAAGAGGTGGATAGAAAGTTATCATCTTGATAGAAAACACCTAGTGAGTTGGAATTAACAATCATCATCTGGCAATACGCTAAATATAGCAGTACCGCAAGGGTCGATCCTCGGGCCTTTTCTCTTCCTCATCTCTATTAATGACATTGTAAACCATAGCGACAGGTTATGCTTTGTACGTTTTTACAGATGATACTACAGTTTTTCGACCGGATAAAATCTCATTGTAAATTTTTTAAATATCAACAATTACTTGGTTCATATTTAAAATTGGCTCCCATCGAATTTTCTGACGACAAATATCGACAAAACAAACATAGGACCTATCATCCTTACAGAAAAGAGTGTCATCAGAACACTATCACATGCTAGCAGAATTGACCACACCTTGCTGCTCCTTTGTTAATGGAATATTTTCCCACTGAGTCACATGATAAACTTTTCCACTGTGGTATTTGTTTACAAAGCTTTGAATCAATTAGCTTACATTAATACAGATTTTCTAAATTGGAAATAATTCTACGTTTAATCTTTGTAACAATAGTGATTTGCAAATTCCCCGCAACTCGTCAACACAGTCCCAACTATTTTTAAGTACAGAGCTGATAAAGCTTGGAATTTGATTGGCATAGATATTAAGACGGGTAGGAGTATAGCTACTTTCAAACGTAAACTAAAATTTTACCCGTTTGAACTTGTACGTGCATAAATTCTAGAATTGTAATTTACTTCCGGTATTCAATTAACTGGGTCAACTATTTGTGATTCATCAATTTCATTTTACAGATACCTTTATTATTTTTTTCCTGTTTCAGATAATATTTTTTTTTATTATCTTGTTCATGTACAAATCCAATTGATTACTATACCGGTCTTTTATCACTCATTTAAATGTTTTTTTTTCTGTGCATATATAACATGCCATGCTAGCTATGAAGCCAGTTCCAGAATTTGTGTCCTCGTGTGTCAAACAATGTGTGAGTGATGTAATGAACAACCTCGTGACGGACATAACCTACTTTCAGTTTCATATCAAATGTCAGTTGAAACAGTAAATTTTCATGATTTAGTATAGGTCTGTGATCCAACATTCTTTGCTTACTTTTCTTGAAATCAATAGTCAAATGTAACGTACTTATGTCCTCTCCT
>SDVV010000411.1:0-32232 GCA_016164225.1 Gammarus roeselii | reverse complement strand
ATATCTTGACGCTCTATATCTTGACGCTCTATATCTTGACGCTCTATATCTTGACGCTCTATATCTTGACGCTCTATATCTTGACGCTCTATATCTTGACGCTCTATATCTTGACGCTCTATATCTTGACGCTCTATATCTTGACGCTCTATATCTTGACGCTCAAAATCTTGAATATTGGAATATTACACTGCATACCTGTATGACTACCACACTTTGTTTCAGTGGGATAAGTCATATGATTTAACTACTTATGACATAATGTGAAAATAATATCATTAATGACTCGGATGTTGAGTTAACTACGTGTTTGTACTGATATCAATATCATTGAGTTGCTAATAAAGCTCGATACCTGTTCGTATCATCGGGCATATTGCGATAGCTCTCCGTCATAAAAAAGTTCGCTCTCCCACTAATTGGACACGGGGAATTGATCAATAAGAGTAGTATTTCATCTCACCCAATCAGGATTCTGTGATTGGACTAGTCATGATTGCACGTGCTTTGTTGTTGGCGCTGTTGTGCTCTATTAAATTCGTTCTGTGAAACATTGGGTGCAATAATTATGTGCAGGGCCCTGCAAGTTAATTGCATCTGATAGGAATGAAAACTTTTATCAAGAGAATGATTACAAAATTGTTTTATTGGCCTAATAAAGTTTGATGAAGCTCAATCATTGATGATGATGAAGCTCAGTCTCTGACGACATAATTCAACTTACTTGTATCACTGTTCCGATACAATATCCGTGTGTGGGTGTAAAGTCTTAGTTGAGCATGACCCTGGTAGGTTCCTAATTTTTCTTAAATTGAGGCATCAGCGATTCCTCTAGGATTTTTGTCTTGTATGTTTTAAGGTACGCTACATCGTGGGTTGGATCTTTCCAAGCCGATAAAAAACACTTTGTAGGGAACATAGAAAAATGGTTAAACATTTAATGTAATTTCTACAAAGAAATGGCCCGGTAGGCAGTCGCTGTCTTGTAACCAGTCAATGGTTGTGAGTCCTCTCGAAAAAATTGCCTTTGCTGAATCACTCTCACACGATTATGTTTTCGCAATATGAATAAGGACGAAAACACATTTGTATAAGCGGTTTAAATATAATATTCGATCCATATGAAATATTTCATCTCACAGGTGCAATATTACTGACTTTAGTTATTGCCTCATTTGTAGAGAGCCTCGCTCTCATAAAGTGACTACCAAATATTTATTCATTTCATTTCCAAAAGCAAATGAAGATATAACCTAATATTCAAGATAAAAATTAAAGGCTTGCTACACTCAGCAATTTAAATTTGTCCGTTCGATGAGAATGAGGCTCGTGTTACAATAAAAGTGCATAAATTTACAGTAAACTACCTGGGAATAAAAAGTTAAAACTTTAGCAGAGGCGAAGATCTAATCCATGTTAGCAGTCTAATCTGAACCAAGCAGAACGCCGAAGATATGAGGGGAGAAGAAGCATGTGAGATTAGAACTACAAAGAGCGGAATGTTATATAAGATACCTATTGCACATTAATAAACGCGACATTTGGCTGCTGCGGGGTTCGAACCCGCAGGTGGTTCCAGTCATAGTCAAGTCGCTGCAAGCCCAGCACTCAACCCAAAACACGTTTCCCATGGCACTCTTCAGAAAAAAAAATCATCCATGCCCTTTGCTCAATGCCACAAAGCAGAGGTTTTAGTGATCAGTGCGGTTATGGTTATTGGCTTTAGAATGTTCGGCCGTGTTTGTCGTGTTGGTTGACCAGCTGTGTCAACTAAATTAAAGTAAGGTAAATCGGCGCGAACTAATGGTTTCAACATCATGTGTTGCGACAGAGAGCTGGAATTGACTGTTTTTATTTTGTTACTTGCTGCTAAGAGGTATATTTTCTTCATATCTTTTGAAAGCGGGTGACATTTTTTGTTGCATTTTTGTTTGGACGTCAGTGAGTCGTAATCTAAGAACCAGTAACTGTGGCATGCATTCAAACTGTGTCCGAAAGTGTACCCGGGCCCTTAACCCTGTAAATGCTAACGCATGTCAGATTCATTGTTGACAATTTCGTAAATATTCGTTCACAGATAAAAAAGTTCATCGCAGCAGTATTTATAAAGAAGTTTATTTACCCTACAAAAAGAAATCATCATTCAAGACCAGTTCTCCGCATAAGCTCTGTTATTCTACATGAAGTTCCTACACCATTGCCTATATTCCAAGTTGTGTTTGCCAGCAAAGAGCCCTTGCTTAGGTCACTCTTAATCCCACGGCGCCTCCCAGTATCTCAACTTGGCCAATAGTGCTTCTGTAATGCGCGCATAACTCATCCATTACAGCGCTGGACGACTCATCAAGCTCTCTGAGAGGACCGGTTGGGACGGTACTCGATTGGTTGGAGATTCCAGTAGCCGATGGAATAATAATAGAGCATCTAGAATGATGGGGACAGTGTTCCACTGTCTCATTATATAACATGTTTTAGTGTGTGTAGGGTCAATAATGATGGAGTATTTCAGAAGGGTGGTGGTGTTGCTCATCAAACAATATGTGTTTGTGGCTAGAATGTCAAATATTAATTTTAAATAGATTTTACGACAACCTTAAATTGTTGTTGTATCACTAAACACATCGCCTCTTCAGTTCAAAATCAGACGTTTCAAAACTCGCGTAGTCGGAGCTCCGGTGGAAATGGACCCCTAAATCAAATCTAATCTAATCAGACGTTTCAATTGATCAATAAGAGGAAATAAATACAGTACACTAGAAGCCCACCTATGTTTACTAGTTTTCCCTTCGTTTTCATAAATTTTCGGTCTTATATGGATGAGGTGGAAGAATTGTTGGTAGAAGGTATCAGAAGAATGCATCAAATCATCAGCATTCGAGTGATTGCAAACGATTGACTGCACCCTTCACACAAACTTTCATAATATAGCATTTGTCACTTATATTTTAGTGGTAAAAGGTGTAATGGTAAAAGCCAAGCCTCGCACCTTTACGCATTGAAAATTCCCACTTTCCAAAAGTCATATCAAACGTAAGCTGAAATTTGGCTTAAGTTCAGAGCTCGATATGAAAAAGTCAGAAAAAACTCCAGTGGTATCTGCACACGACACTGGCAGTGCAGTTGATTAAATCTCAATTAAAACTCCAGTGGTATCTGCACACGACACTGGCAGTGCAGTTGATTAAATCTCAATTAAAACTCCAGTGGTATCTGCACACGACACTGGCAGTGCAGTTGATTAAATCTCAATTAAAACTCCAGTGGTATCTGCACACGACACTGGCAGTGCAGTTGATTAAATCTCAATTCTTAAATTTTAGATTGGATTCTTCGAAAATCATTTCTCTCTATGTGATTTAAATGAACACCTAATTTTTGTGTCGATACTATTTCGGCATTTTCCCCTTTGTAATTCTATTGGAGGAGCATGTGCTATTGACGGCGAAACTAACTATTTAATTGTAGGTCCTAATACGCATATTTTAAACTATTTACCTCGACCTAATTAATGTACTTGTTTGCTTGAACACCTCACGCCTCTTTCGTTCAGCACCAAACTGACTACAAGTTTTTGACCGTACTCTAAATTTGATTTACTTCAAAATTTTACTAATGATATTGTTTTGTAGCTTGCAGTTGTAATGCTCGGTTTTAATGCTCGGAAATGAGCATTATGTTTCAACTCTTCCCCTTTCGAACGGGACATTGGGCTTGCCTGTTCGATTTCTGGTATGTTAACGTCAAAGAATTCAGTAATATCGACTATAGAGTAATCTAATTCAGTAATATCGACTAGTGTTAAAAATTTGGGTGGAGCAGCTTCGACGCTAAACACTCAGTCCAGGGGTCGGGAGTGTATGGCTCGCTATCCAGGTGTGGCTCTTTTGATGATTTGGGTGGAGCAGCTTCGACGCTAAACACTCAGTCCAGGGGTCGGGAGTGTATGGCTCGCTATCCAGGTGTGGCTCTTTTGATGATTGCAAATAGCTCTTTCAGATAAAATTGGAAGAAACTTCGAATTTTGTGACTTTGGTTCCTTCTATGGCGTGC
This sequence comes from Gammarus roeselii, assembly GCA_016164225.1. Classification (NCBI taxonomy): domain Eukaryota; kingdom Metazoa; phylum Arthropoda; class Malacostraca; order Amphipoda; family Gammaridae; genus Gammarus; species Gammarus roeselii. Next base: position 28,182 of record SDVV010000411.1, on the reverse strand, counting down.
CACCGCCATGACGCGTATCGGAATTAATTTAATCTCGACCAATCCCGCACCTGTGTGAGGCTTAATTATACTCCCATTAAATTGAATTAAGTCTTTAAATATATTACATGACTCTCACCAAAGCATTCTTCCAAATATTTGAGTTTTGTTGCTCTTCAAGTCAAAAATGTTCCCGACCCTTCTTGGACTAGATTAAAGTCCAAGAAATTTCGGCGCTAGCAGGCCATTTCCCAACTGGACCCATTAAAATTCAATTGAATGGATGGAAGCACTGGCTCAACTTTTCTAGAAACGACAATTTTTTTAATAATCCATCTACATAATTTTGCTCCTTATAAATTTCCTCCATTGTTAATGACTTGCTAATAACACTGTTAATTACGAATGTTGTCTTCGGAACCCCTTACGCTGACAAAGACATGGTGCATAAAACCAAAAACAAATATTTAGTTCATAAATCCTTCATTAGAAAGTGTCGCTTGAATTCTTATTTATGGGTAATTATAGAAATCCGCAAATGCTTTCTTCGCTCTAGGGTCTTTCTTAAATTATTGACAATATGTCCAGTAATTGGGTTTTTGTCTGGAGCACTAAAATAACAAGGGAGATTATGCCAAATAAGAATGTTAACTGGGAGGTGCATGCGTATTTTAGTGCTTAACACGGGATCACCCCAAGCTAGGGTGGGACGTTAAAAAGTCAACAAAAAAAGTTGAGTATTTAAGGATTTAAAATTTGAGTATTAATGTAAAATTACGTAGCTTAGTAGCCTATTTCAATATTCCATCGTTAGTTTTATAGTGCTATGTGAGAATATCAAGCATTTAAAGCGGTTGAGGTCTCTTTTCTCATAATGCCGATCCGAGAAAGAGGGCATGAGTAGCTTATGTTTCTGCAAAACGCGGATTTTTGATTCGGACAATGTAATGGTTAGGATGCATCTGATTACTTCGGGTGTCCGATTTAGCCGCTATTTAACTTAGACATTGTAATTCCTAATTACTTTTGGGTCGAATTGATCACTTTTGGGGACCTTAGCTTTTCGTGAGTCAGATATCAGGCCAAAGAGGCTTACGGTTGGCTTACGGCTGGCTTACGGTTAACGGGTGACTCATTCCGTCGGACGGACAGCTTTCGGATTATTCGTAAGGTATTTATATGTTAATAGGTTATTTACATGGTATGTTTACTCATATGTTACCTTTGATATTCGCATTTTCAATGCTAGGTGAACTGTATTGCAATTCATTGCATGTCATGTTGCATATATGCATTTTCAATGCTACTCCTCTGAGTGTTTTTGCGTAATAACATACATTGATAAGATAATTTTATTGATAATAAATCAGACGGTTACATAATAATTTACATGCAGTATCAAAGGTTAAATCCTCACACAGATCCTTCATGCACAAATGTTGATTTCCGGACACATTCATGATAAATTTTCCAACCTTGGTATCATTTCGACTTCGTTCGCTGTTGAAGAACCGCTGGATTATCTTTTCGACGGGTATATTTTGGCATAAATAATACGCAAAGTAGATGCAGTAAGCTCCACAAACTAATAATTGATTACTTTGAATCGGTTTTTATAATACGATGCTATATTTCCTTCATATATTTTTGTATTAAGCCCAAACGAATAAAAAATAGTAGTGTTTGTTATCGTTTTTGAATATCAGGATCCAATGTCCCATTTTATTAGTATCGCTTTCGCTGTTAACAATCATGTAGCCATTCATTGGATGCATGGGCATTCTGTTCCAGGCACGTTTCAGAATTGGATCTCTCTTGGATCTATTTTCAATTGGATTATTATCCATTTTGACTGCAGATAGTTGGGGAATACTCTCCTTGCCGAATTTATTTGATGACACCGAATGTATAACCTACCGCGAACAAGATCTTATTCGTAGTGGGTGGAGTTTCGTAATTCACAGTTATAAGTATGTTTGCTTTTCTAGGTTAATGACATCTTCAGAGTTGGTTGGCCTTGTATCTATAACAAATATTGTTCTTACTGAAGGGAAATTTTGTCTTGTGATAAGATGAGAGCTGTTACGTGGACCTAGAGCCGAAAGTGTTTGATGGTATGCTTGGGCGCACTCTCTGAGAAACGATGATCGTAGTTTCGCGGTTTCCGTTTACGTTGGTTACAAATTTTCCGTTTACATCGACGATAACGTTTGTGATGTCGTAATGCTGGAAGAAATTTGGATTGCAACCCTTTGCTCCGTTATGCGCCGCTTGATCAATGAGAAATAGGTCTAATTCATGTGGAACTACCCATTGAAAGGGGAATCATTGGAGATGGAGTTTAGACCGGTAGGAAACACGATTGTTTTGACAATAGGTCAATCGAACATGTATTCAAACATGTCATTGCTTCTTGTGAGCACTTTATTTAGAGCCAGCAAAGCTGTAGGGTATGGTATAACTTCTTTACATCATAATTTGCGATAGTAGAACGCTACTTGGTTTTGCCAGCTCCAATCGTATACTTGCGCTGACATTATCCAATAGATAACTGTTGCTACCGGCTACATCAAAGTTTAGTGGTCCCATCATATCTATACCAAGACTTACACTTTCTTGAATCCAATCCTCATTCTTGTTCTGATTAGCAAAATTTGCTGCTACGATGGTATCTGGAATAAGGGTTTGCATTGATTTATACATCATATTGAATCCTTTATTATTCAGATCGAAGCTCTTCATGGATGTATAGGCTTTTAGATTATTTAGTACGAATGCATAACTGTTTCCTTCACACTGAACACCATATAGAAATAGAGAGGGACTGTGGAACATGCGATGAGAAAATACGTCAACGAGTGTGACATGTACAGCGACAGCCAACGCGCTTACATCTGCATTTCTAACGCGGATTCTCGCTCATGCTGTTAACGAGCTCAAGATGACCATTTTATTATCCGACCCGGGAATATGAAATTCTGTAAATGAATCGGCAATTCTACCATCATACAGGCTGCTGCTTGTACTTAGATAATTTCTTTTAAATTTCGACTCGATACCTGACAATTAAATATTTCTTGTTGACGGAGGGAACATATCGATCACTCCCATTTCATAGTTTTCCGTAGCGGCTTCTAGCCCTGTCATGACGAAAGATGATCCGCCAAGCATGTTGTCGGTATAGAACCTCACCCGAAACTAACATGGTATTTATTAGTAATTAAATAATGGACGACGAGACTCCATTTTTCTTCCACGGTTCTTCTTTGATTTACGTTTTTCGTTACTTTTCCTACAATCTTGCCTCCAGCTAGGGCTTACTTTACAACATTCTTGAGCGTAGCAAACCCATGTTCCTTGGTTGCTTTTCACACATGTTTCTGCTCCGAGTAATCGTGTGCCATGTTTCGAGCCATATCGGCAGCTGCAGGCAGTAAAGTTCTTCGTAGAAAGGCAATGTACGTCATACAAGACTGGCTATGGTTGATTAGAAACCGCTACCCCTCTGGTACAATATCAGACTTGTGAATCGATCACTATCACGTGAACTTCCACTGCGTATTTTGTCACGTTTCGCGAATAAAACTTCATATTGTATGTACGACGGATATGAATATATCACCCTCGTGATTGCTAGTTACCAAATGACCTTATTTATTTCCAGCGTTATGTTTATATGGCTCTATCTTCTTTATAAATGCAATACGCATCGGCTCGATCCACCATCTTTGAACTGGATGTTACCGCCAACACCAACTCGTAGATCGATGGAAATGGAATCAATATGACTACGCTGTATTTTTATATATGACATGTGCACTCGTAGATGAATAAGATTTAGTAATTGGAAGAACATCAAGAATATTGACCTGCTTGTCGCCCATAAAACTGCTTGTCGTTCATAAAACATAAAGGACATTTTTTCGTTTATGGCAACTTCACCGACATTATATTTACACATCGCTCCGCATATTAAATCAGCCGATCAATCTCCAACAAAGTAGCAATTCACCGCAGCTTCAGTATTTTTGTATTGCGACATGTTCTACAGAAAAAAAGGCGTTGAACTTCATGCGTTGTGTAGCACTATCATATTCAAACAATTTTTCTTAATCTCCAACGATTCGTTTCCATAAAAGATGTGTTGTTCTAGCGCGTAGATGTGTAGATGTGTTTTGCCTTAAATATTTTCGGTAGGAACAAACAGAGCAGCTTAATGCCCGACTGTTTCATTTTTATCATTAAAACAGTCGACGTAAAAAGCGATGTTGTACTGTTCATCGTGCTTTTTTATCTTGAACCATTCATAATAGAATACTTCTAAAAGACCTGCGCTCCACTCTCCCTGTAGTTGTATTCCTGGATATATGGTGTTCGTAAAACTTTAAGATATGTGGTTTTGGTACAATTGGCTATTGCCCACCAATGAGACATAGAAAAAAAATCCTCCGGTTCCTGCATCCTACACTGGGTCTTACGTCATAGTGACAACAAACCGCTTGTAGAAATCAATATACTCCCGAACGAGATGGACAATGAAACATTTTAAAGTTTAAATTTATTTATTTATTTACATATGTTCATAGATACAACATCTTAGGAACATTTAGAGAATAAACCTGAAGACGTGGATGTACTTTCGTCATTCACGCGAGTGTACTCGCCTAAGACAGCCCCACCCGGCCTGCGTCTCATCCATGTTAAATCTATTTGTACACCGACGTCATCATCATCCCGACGTCCTCATCATCCACGACACATCGTTTCCTCTTTTTAAAGATGGAAGGTTCAACTTCAATGGATTATTTGGGAATGTTGGGATGCCCATAGGCAAGAGTTGTGCACGCATCGACATAGTAGCGCTTATTTTCAAAACTCACTGAGACCATTTTTAATAGCGCGTACAGTTTGAAGCTGGCATGCTTGTGCGCGAATGTTGTGTATGGTCTAAAAGTATGTGTATGTTTTCTGATTATGGATGTCTCTGTATTGTTCATGTCTGATTTCGGCTTGTGTCTGGTAATTAACAACCTTAGCAGCTGATTTTGTGGCGTCAAACTCGTGCAGCATACTGTAAGACTTTGGTTGCAAGCAAATGATTTCACTCGGGTAGTCGTTGCTTGTTTCACTTTTCAGTAGTCCCAGCTGTCTTTTCTTCAATTCATCGTACAAAAGATGATTTTTGGGGTAGCTGGAAAAGTCCATGTATTCAGCCAGGGGAGGTTTACGCATTTCCGCCTCAATATCGGACGTACCTTTGAACTGGAGCAGCAACGAGTCTGTGTCCGAGTAGATGAGCAAGAAGTTGTCGCCATATTTGGGTTTCAGAGTGTCATGAAAGAAGCTATAGACTTTTGCTGTGGCTTTCTCAAGCACGTAGAACCCAGCTTGGATTGGATGAACCATTCGGATATTTTTCTGCTTGAGATCATGACGACTGTTTCGGAGCCGATGGCGTAGCAGTTTTTCAGGAGTGGGTTGGCACCATGTTTTCGGAACTCGTTGGCTGTGCACACGACCTTTGCCTCTAGACTTATGTTGAGCGGATTGAACAAGAGCATCCCGTACGTACTATTTGATAAAAGTTTATATAGGGGCTTTTAAAGGAGTTCGTGGACTCTTGACGTTTCTGGATATTTTTCATAATAGAAGATTTGAAGACCGGTTCTTGTTTGATTCGAAAAATTCGATGAATTTTGATCATTTCCAATCCTTGCCTGATGAGTACTTGCAATAATTTCAGGGCTACGAGGTAGTCAGTTTGAGGCAAATGATTAGCAGCCAGCTTTCGATCAGCTCGTTTTTTGTTTCTTGATGTTTCGAGCCTGCCAAGAGATTTTTTTTGAGAGGCGAAACATCGTCCAAGCTGACGTTTTCGTGATGTAGCAGTAGTGGCAGCTCGTTTTTTTTTGTGTGAAACTTCGTCGCTGACTTGGGCATCGATACAGACAAAGTGCGTCTACTCGCCTGAACAGTCCGCATTTACCAAGTCAAATGCTTGAATTTCTTCGAGTGTGTGCTCGTGGATTTCGTCACTGAAAAGGGGCTCACTCAAGCATCCACCATAAAGACTGTTGAAGTCCCACATTGCTGCTGAAAACACAGGTAGTTTAGGGTCATGGTCTTTGCATCGGGGATTGTTTATCTAGGTAAGACCTTTCGTCAACGTCACAAATTCACCTTGTGTATTTTTCACAATTAGGTGAAGTAGATCGATATCTTTGACTAGCTTCAGTTTCATTTTGCCTTCGTAGAGGGCAGCTTGCATTGCAAAACCAGGAAGACTCACATAATGGACAGGATCCAGGATGTAGTCACCTATTATGGTTTCTCTAAACTTTTGGAAGACTGGCTAGTAGCAACGTGTCGATGAGGAGGTAAATGATCATTTAGTCACGCAAAGTCTTGCAATTGGCTGCCTGCCACATTTCAATCCCTTCAGCATAATCAGAGTCCGATATTGCTTTGCCTCGAAGTTGACTGTAAGACTCTAGTTGCTATGAGATGTCTGTTTGATCTAGCACAGAATCGGATGTAATGGCCTCATAGCAGAAATGTCCTTTTCGAGTAGCGAGGCCTAGAACCCTGTCACTGTAGCCGAGACTTGTGAGATGGGATTTGAGGAGCAGCATGTCATGGCCACTAACTTTAAGATTTTTGGCAAGACTGTCAAAACTTGAGTTGAGGAACGAGTACGAGTCGATAAACTTGACAAAGAGACAAAGATGCTGAACATCTTGTCTAACTGTTTCGGCAATACATTTATATTGAAAAAAAATTGACGTCCAATCCTCTCAATATAAATCTCATGGCATAGGCCGATGCATTATGAGCAATACATGGCATGAACTTGAGCTTCTCCGTGATTCTGATGTTACAATTTAAACACAGAGCCCCAATATAATGGCAAGATATCACCTCTTTGTTAGGTCCGAAGACACCCTCGATGGAATGATTATGGTGGCGAACTCTCTTCTTACCATTTTCTCCAAAAGTGTCCCCGCAGTATTCACATGTTCTACTTTCGCAATATTTTTTTAAGTCTTGTTTGGTGAGAACAGGGATGGGAAACAATGGTAAGGTGTCCATGTAATCATTGTAATCCAGCAACATATTCTTGATGTGTCTGCATCTCTTCAAGAAGAACTGAAGTCGGATCGACTATTTTGTGCCATACAATTTTACCATCTTGATCCACCAGAGTATAACTGTACATGCACAACTTATGTATGTTGACTACATGTTACCCTCTTTGCTTGGCTAAGCACAGATTCACAGTCATAGTAACAAACAACGGGTGGTTTCATTGCTGCGTGCATGGCTGAGAATTGATAAATTTCGCCTTCTTCTGACATACTGTTGTTTTGCACACCTATACTTGATGAAAACAATTTTAAGTGTCCAGCTTTCTTGCTTTCATCCATGCCTTGCAAGCAGAACGGACAAAAAAATGTACTACTACAACTCTCGTTTCCAAAGGTTTTCAGAAATGAAGTGTGACATGGTATAAGCGTGGCATGGTTGGAATCGAAGATTTGCACAAGATGGATCGTGCGCTCCTCGCTGGCTCCTAAACTGCCTCTGTATATACTGACCAGACCATAACTTTCCTTTTTTTGTGAGCTGATAGAGTCTAATGTTAACTTCACAAAGCCTTTCTATAATAGGTGAATCTTCAAAAACAACAGGTGTGTTCAAGGAAAGGTATGGGAAGTTAAATTAAGTGTCTTTATGCGGGAGATAAGTACGCTCCAACTGTCGTCTATCTTTTGAGAGGTTTGTATTTTGTTTCAAGTGGAAGTGGGCAGTCATGCTAGTGAGCACACAAATATTGTTTTGTCTTGATGTTGACTATATGGTGCTGGCCTGGACAGTTTATGGGTCAAGGAGCATAGTCGCCAAGACGTTTTGTTCCATTAACACCCGTCATGTAGAATTTAGGCTGAACACTGGCTACTGCATTAATGGATCAGCCACTATCTTCTAGCTCCTGTTTATACAATTTATTTTGGAAATCAACCCCAAGATCCTCAATCAACTCACCCAAAAGCACTGTTTTTGTCAGCTGGATAGCTCTTTTGTTTATCACTCAGTCCTTGTCATCAACAGATGCATCATCAACTTGTTTGTTCATTTAAATATTCACGGTGCATTGGAGTCTTTGGAATGTGCCTAATTTAGATTCAGTGTGTTCCACTAATTTTTCTTATCCCAATGTAATCAATCAGGATATGTTGACAAGTTCAGTGTATGGCATAAATGTTGAAGTGACAAAATTGTTTTTCGAAATTCCATTAAAGGTAGGCGGATAAAATATGGGCTCACGCAACGGAGCAGTAGCGACGAATGGGTCCGAAGACGGAGCCGATCCATCAGTAGGCTGAGTAACGAACTGTCCAGCAGGAGACAGCGCCAAGGACGGATCAGCATTAGGCTGTACATCAGGTTGTTCCGAAGACGGAGCAGTAGGCTAAACTCCGGGTTGTTCCGGAGCAGTAAGCTGAACACGGGGTTGTTCCGAAGACGGAGGATCAGCTGCAGCAGCACCGGGTTGTGGGCTTGCGCTAGGGCTTGTGGACATTGCGAGGCTTGCGGACATTGCAAGGCTTGCATGCGAGGGGCGAAAAAGGCCTCTTTTTGGTAGAGTCCGTTGCCACGAACACTCCCTGCATCCTCCAACAATAATAGTTGGTTCATCGTACTAGCAAAAAACAATACAAATTAGATTAACAAAAACCGGGGATGTCTTTAAAACAACAAACATAGACTAGCAAAGTTACAGAAAAATATCTCAAGAATGAAACAAAAAATATAGCTGTTAGAACTGGCAGTACTTATATCGAGAGTAGAACAACTATCCGTTACAAACATGATCAAGAGTGCAAATAATGTCTGAGCTGCGGCATTCGCCATTTTGTACAACGGTGTACGATAACTTGGGCAAGAGACTTGCTGTACGCTGCCAGAGGTCATACGCTGCCAGATGTACGACAACAAGCCAAATCAATGCGAAATCAAAACGAAATCAAAACGAAACCGATATAGCTTACGTGTTGTAACCTGTTTGCTTGCCTGCAGCGGTGGGGTCAAATAAAACTGGTGCCGCTGAGGCAGTGGACACACACATCATCAGCTTCTCGTCGAGTAAACGTCTTCCTCTTCAAGATTGATGATCAACAAGACCGAAAGAATAGAGTTGATAAAAGTAGGAAACTTTGCAGTCACCTATAACCGGACTCTCTAGAGGTTTGCATTCATTGCAGCTTGCAATTTTGTGCCAACGACAGTACCAACATTTAAAGTCATCTTTAACATTTTGAAGATGAAGGAACAAGTGACTGTTTTAATAAGACAGGATTCAAATTCAGCCTGGCACAATCTAACCTATTCAAGTTTCCGCGTAAACAGACTCGCTATTTTTTAATGAGGTTTATTTCCAGGAACCTTTGTAAAATTAGGAAACATTTCCATTAAATAACCTGCCCCATTTTTTCCCTGCAGTTTTCAATTACACACGAAACCGCATATTGGCTTCCAAATAACTCACACACAAAATTCGAAGGGTTGCCAGATAAAGGGATCTGCACAGTATTTCAATTAATTGGCTGAACCCCTAACGTGCACTTGCAAGCCTCATATAAATTTCTTAGATGAAGTTTAATCCATGAAAATTGTGACGGCACACGAAGAAAACATGGTTCAATAACATGTATAGGCAGAAAAGCATGACAAGGGTGGGAGAACTTGATCGTCACCATTCAAGACCAACTGTAATATGCTCCATATTTAGATGGCCCTGGCAAGGCCGTAACTGTTGTATACACTACTAGTGAATAATAGGACTGCTGCATTCTCTTCTGAAGTCATACGGGGAATAAATGCCATGATATGGTGATTTGGATAATATTTGATGTCGATTGAAGCTTAACAGAATTCCAGGTACCAAATACGGTTATTATTCCTAATATTTCAAGTGACTTAAGCTGTCAAATAATGTACGTATACGACCTACAATGTTGAAGAACGTAAAATCAATTGAGCGCAAATTTGATATCACCTTTCATCCCATCTATAAGGTTTAGGATATGACATCAAACTATCAACAATCATCGGTTGTGGCGTACCCCTCCGGTATCAACGTATTGTGGTATACCTCCTGCGGTATCAACGTCTTGTGGTATACCTCGCACGGTATCAACGTCGCGTGGTATACCTCTTGTGGCATCAATTTCTTGTGGTATACCTCTTGCGGAACCAACGTCTTATGGTATCAACGAATATCGTTTTGTGGTATGCCTCTTGTGGTATCAATATTTTGTGGTCTACCTCATGCGGTGTCAACGTCTTGTGGTGTACCTCTTGCTAGATCAACGTCTTGTGGTATACCTCTTGCGGTACCAACATCTTGTGGTATACCTCTTGCGGTACCAACGTCTTGTGGTATACCTCTTGCGGTATCAACGTCTTGTGGTATACCTCTGGCGGTACCGACGTCTTTTGGTATACCTCGTGCGGTACCAACGTCTTGTGGTATACCTCTAATGGTATCAACGTCTTGAGGTATCCCTCTTGCGATATCAACGTCTTGTGGTATACCTCTTGCGGTATCAACGTCTTGTGGTATACCTCTTGCGGTACCAACGCCTTTTAGTATACTCCTGTGATATCAACGTCTTGTGGTACATTCCTGTGATATCAACGTCTTGTGGTATACCTCTTGCGGTATCAACGTCTTGTGGTATACCCCTTGCGGTATCAACGTTTTGTGGTATACCTCTTGCGGTATCAACGTCTTGTGGTATACTCCTGTGATATCAACGTCTTTTTGTACAGCTCTTGCGGTATCGTCTTGTGGTATACCTCTTCCGGTATCAATGTCTTGTAGCATACTTCTTATGGTATCAACGTCTTGGGGTATACCTCTTGCGTTATCAACGTCTCGTGGTATACCATTGCGGTAACAAGCTCGTGTGGTTTCAACGAATATCGTCTTGTGATATAAATCATGTGGTATCAACATCTTATGATATCAACGAATATCGTCTAGTGGTATACCTCTTGTGGTATCAGCGAATATCGTCTTGTGGTATACCTCTTGCTGTATTAACGTGTTGTGGTATCAACGAATATCGTCTTGTGGTATACCTCATGTGGTACCTACGTCTTGTGGTATCAACGAATATCGTCTTGTGGTATACCTCTTGTTGTAACAACGAATATCGTCTTGTGGTATACCTCCTTGTGGTATCATTGTCTTATGGTATGCCTATTGCGGTACCAACATCGAATGGTATCAACAAATATCGTCTTGTGGTATACCTCATGTGGTATCAACGTCGTGTGTTATAAACAAATATCGTCTTGTGGTATACCTCTTGTGGTATCATCGTCTTGTGGTATCAACAGATATCTTCTTGTGGTATACCTCTTGTGTTATCATTGTCATGTGGTATCCCTATTACGGACCAACATCTTATGGTACCAACGAATATCGTCTTGTGGTATACCTCATGTGGTATCAACGTCTTGTGGTCTGAACAAATATCGTCTTGTGGTTTACCTCATGTAGTATCATCGTCTTGTGGTACACCTCCATCCAGTATGGGCTTAACCCCGCTCATTGATCAAAGTAAGGATCCCATTCAAGTCGTTCTGATAGCGTCAGGCTCCTGCAAGCCCCGGCCTCCGAGCATTGATCTATCCCTCGTTTCTGGTCCTCAAGTTAGAACCCTCTAGGATCAATAGAAGAAACTATGTTGCACAATTGAAGTTGATGTTGGAACCCCTTCCGCGTTCATTAGGTCTGGCTGTTTCCGGCAAAGCACTCTGTACTCTTTGCCCACTTTGATTTCTTTTTTTATTCCTAGTATGGAATATCATTTGTACCGTTGATAACAATTTATAAACTACAATTTCTCGACGTTGACAAACAGTGTTAGTATATTAAGATAGTGGTTTAGTGGTTCATGTTATTTTATATTTTGCTCCCACAATTTTTGAAGTAATATGTAAATGCTTCATGTAAACGGTTTAAGTTCTGACATATAGTAATTCAACAGCAGAAAGGATTTAGTCGCACCAGTGATTTACAGTGATATCAGGAAATTGACGTTATTACCCAATTATTTTACAACATTTATGCTTAAAGAACAGGTAATGGCTCCATGGATAAGAGAAATGAATGGTTATGTAGAACTGTCAATCGCTTACATGCATTTTAGTGTCGATAATTTCTTTCTAAAAACTTTATATCTTCTGCACATCATTCCCTCATACTGTATGGAAGGAAACAACAATCAAGTTAAATAGTTGGCTTTGTTATGTATGTTATTTATTTGCCTCGAAATCAATAAAATGATCCGATTTTGATGAGCGGAGACAATGCGCTTAGTGATAGAACTGCGCTTAGTGATAGAACTGCGCTTAGTGATAGAACTGCGCTTAGTGATAGAACTGCGCTTACTGATAGAACTGCGCTTAGTGATAGAACTGCGCTTAGTGATAGAACTGCGCTTAGTGATAGAACTGCGCTTAGTGATAGAACTGCTCTCAGTGACAGCGAAGGGTTTAGTGATAACGGAGTTCCCCAATGGTTACTGTAACCTCACTCTTAAAATACTCTACTGTTGTACTAGTCGCTAACATATGCTTCATAAAGTGCATCACCATCATTATTGAAGCCCTTAATACTCTACTGGTGTACTAGTCGCTAACATATGCTTCATAAAATGCATTACCATCATTATTGAAGCCCTTTATACGCTACTGGTGTACTAGTCGCTAACATATGCTTCATAAAGTGCATCACCATCATTATTGAAGCCCTTAATACTCTACTGGTGTACTAGTCGCTAACATATGCTTCATAAAGTGCATCACCATCATTATTGAAGCCCTTAATACTCTACTGGTGTACTAGTCGCTAACATATGCTTCATAAAATGCATTACCATCATTATTGCAGCCCTCAATACTCTACTGGTGTACTAGTCGCTAACATATGCTTCATAAAGTGCTTCACCATCATTATTGAAGCCCTTAATACTCTACTGGTGTACTAGTCGCTAACATATGCTCCATAAAGTGCATCACCATCATTATTAAAGCCCTTAATACTCTACTGTTGTACTAGTCGCTAACATATGCTTCATAAAGTGCATCACCATCAGTATTGAAGCCCTTACTTTTACCATCATTATTCAAACCATTACTCCATCTGCCAACCTATGTTGATTATGGGCCAATAGACCACAATCCCATATCATTCTCAATTATTATTCCAACCCTACTCCTCCCGCTAACATGCAGTGTCCACTAGGCTAACAGAGCAGTCCCATATATCATTCTCAATTATTATTCCAGCCCTAATCCTCCCACTAACATGCGTTGTCCAATGGGCTAATAAAGCAGTCCCTATCCCTCTGATATTCAAATTTATACCGCCTGTTTATCTCAACCGCTCCTCTCGGGGAGCTTGATGAGTCGTCCAGAGCTGTAATGGATGAGTTATGCGCGCATTACAGAAGCACTATTGGCCAAGTTGAGATACTTGGGGGGGCTTGGGCCTTGGGAGTGATCTATGCAACAGCTCTGAGATGGCGGACACTACTGGGGAAGGGGCAGTAGTAGGAACTTCATGAAGAATAGTGAAGCCATCAACGCAGAGTTCGTTGTAAGTTTGAAAATGGAAATCGTTGTAGTTCGAATTTTTTACAAACAGATGAATTGTTTAATCTTTGAAATAAGAATGTTGAAACAAACAACTGCCTCATTTCAAATCACTTAGAAGCAATACAAATTTATCAACGGTAGTGTTATTAATTTGTGAAGAATAATACAATCTTTTCTATGAGCGTCCCATTGTTTTCAGCACACATTGCCAGCCTGAGGGTGACATTTCCCTCTACGTTCCTGTCCGTGCATTCAGTTTATACCCTACTTCTTCTACACTTGATTCAGAGATAGGGTGTTCTGTGAGGTTTTTTGTGAACCCTAAGCGTATACTCAATACCAAAGATCAAAAGTGTTCAATTCAGGATTGGAAGTTTTCTAAAATTACTTCCACAAAATTTTCTTGTTACCGCTTTGTATTTCGGTCACTTAGCGAACCCAAAGCAATTTATAATGATGATTGCGTGTAATTGAAAGACAGTGGGTTTCCTTTCATTTCAATTCTCCTGCTGCTAGTCAAAGTGTTGAATTTGTTTGAGGTATAGCAATAAATCGACTAAATCAAAGTTCTCCTTTGTCATGCGAGTTCGTGGGCGTCTGTCCTCTTTGGCGTTGCCTCTGACTCCAAACTCCTCCATATCATAACGACGCGAACAAGATGGGGTGACGGAGTTGCAATGCCCTCCTCATGTACAATTTGAATTATTTTACAAATTCTCTTTCCAATGCTGAAGCAGTAAGATTTCTAGCTCATTCTTCTACCATCTAAATTTCTAGGCAGTTGAGAACAAATCAGTTTGTGCCGTCGCCGTTTATTTTGAGGTCAAATTTGCACGAAGCTCAAGTATATCAATATAATTTCTAAAAGAAACGATTTTAGATATTGTAATCTTCTTAATCTTACATATCAGGAAATCAAATTAACTGAAAAAAATTGTTCATCATAAAATGATTCAACAGGCGATATGACTGAATAGATGAAAATGTGTATTTCCGCAGTTGATATGTGGCTATATTTTCATTATTTCATCCATTGCTAAAACACAGTAGTGTGGTCGAGATTCAGCATCGGTGAGAAAGAGAACCTTCGGGGCACAACCTAGGCAGCCGAAATTGTTTCCTCATCTTGTTTCGTGAAGACGACTGGCTATCGGTGCATATCAACGATGACAAGAGGGGAGAGTTGGATGACTACGAAATGCCCTGCAAGATTCCTTACTGGTTGATGCTCTTCCACGACGAGGTATGATTAACTGCCTGGATTCACACAATTAGGATTAAGTGCACGCTTCTCAGTATGGCTTACTGTATGATTTACTGTATGGTTTACCGTATGATTCAGTTCATGACTTACTGTGTGATTTAAAATATGATGTAGTCTATGGTTTACTCTATGATTTCTTGGATGATTTACTTTATGAATTACTGTAGGATTTACTAGACGATTTGTTCACCATCAACTAGACGATTTATTTAGGATTCACTGTATGATATACTCTATGATTTCCTGGATGTATTACTATGGAATTTATTGGATGTTTTACTATGTGATTTACTGAAAGATTCACTCTAAAATTTACTGTACGGTTCCCTTTATCATTCCCTGAATGATTTACTTTATGCTTTACTGTATAGCTTACTGTATCATTTACTTATGAAGTTACAACAATGCCTGCAAGAGCAACAGTGCTGTCAACCCGAGTCCGTTTACTGGCCCTCAATTGAGAGCGCTCTCACTGATGCCACTTCAGTTGAACCTCGAGGATTAGCGAACGCGTTACTCTCCCTTACAAGGGAGCCTCATCTCATTATTGTGCTAATGAGAAGGAAAGCAGGTACACAGATCACTTTGTATCTCATTAAATTATCTACACAAAGTAGTAACCCCATCCGACATGCATATTCAGTCATTGGAATCGTGCTAGCGCTACAGTGTGTAGCGTTGCAATGAGTAGCGTTGTAGTGGGTAGCGTTGCAGTGAGTAGAGTTGTAGTGTGTAGCGTTGCAATGTGTAGCATTACAGTGTGTTGCATTACAGTGTGTTGCATTACAGTGTGTAGCGCATGCAACCGGCAAAATGTCGTTATTTTCTTGGATCGTCGAGTAGCGATGGAGGTAGAATGTTTGATATTGAACTGGATAGTCTATTGTGAAGGCAATGAAATGGGAGAATTGCAATAACCAGCGCTCTCTGTACCACTAGTCAATTTTGACCGTTATTTTCACTTCAGTCATCCCTGAGCTTTATTTCTTGTGGTATTTCTACAGTAGGCCTGCATTGGCTGTGTGTTGGTCATTTGGCACCCACTATATGATGGCTTCTTTAGTTGTTGTGAAGTCAATTTGAGTACTATTCTAAAGAACGGTTTGTTCTGGAGGTGATTTCTCCATTAATTCCGGGTGGCATGAACAGTGAGGGAAATGTTGTTACATTGTTTAATAATAACGGGAAGCAATGCATTTTTTTGCGAAATTATTGTATACCTTGGTTATCTAATTGTAGTCATCCTTCGTGGCTCAGTGGAACAGAGTTTGCCTCTAGACGTGAAGATTCCGGTTCGATCCCATGTGTCAGTGAGAGGTAAAAGTTTATCTTCATTATTTAAATGAGGATTATAATTTAGCTTCTTTCGGAAACTATGAACACTTCCATACTCAGAGGAGCCTCAGAGCATAATGCCCGGAGAAGAAATGATGTTCAAGTCTGCGTTAAAGCGTGCCCAAAATCCGTCTCTCTGCTCCATCTAAAGCTGCGTTTCCAGTACATCGCACGATCGAGAAAGGCTGTATGGAAATGGCTCTCATGCATTATTCAGATCCATTTGCCGTCAATTGGCAAACATTGTCAAATGGTTTGGTTAGACGAAGAAGCAATGATGTCAGAAGGAGCTTTAGGAGTACGCTATTATTCAGGGACTGGTGTAGAAACAAAGCAACGGATGACCTGAACATTTCTTTCACGACTGCCTCACTCAGCGTCAGGTACCAATACAGTAAAAAGGTGCATGATAGAAACAAAGCAACGGATGACCTGAACATTTCTTTCACGACTGCCTCACTCGGCGTCAGGTACCAATATAGTAAAAAGGTGCATGTATTGCAGTTACCATAAATTATTTTATAATGTTGGTTATCTTCTCTAGAAATGTTATGGAGAATGTTTCGTCGATTTTGGTTTTAAATATACCGGTAATTTGATATCATCCCTAAACTCTATATCAGAACAAATAACATGAAAATACTGCCCCAAATTACTTACCATCAAACTGTAATCTATACTGCTGTTTTTTTTTTCCTTGAGTCATTTAAGAACAAGTGAATGTTTTTAATTTAACTTTTACACGTTTACTTTTCAATGTATGCACCACTGCAGCGTTTTTTTCTTTGGTTACCCTGAGAAGCAATCAATCGTGTTCGTAACGAGTCATCTTCAGCATCTTTTATTTGAAAATATGTGAAAAGACACAATCAAATAGAGCCGCGTGCAATCAATAGTAGGATGCACGCAAACAACTTCTCCGCCAACCTGCTCCTACCGTGCTCAATTCATCTGCCATGCAGGAGTTCCTCCTCCATAGCTATGCGATTCAGAAATAATCTTAATGAAAATCACTTGTTGTTTACAGGTTCGAGGGGAAGGTAAAAAATTGGGACATAAAGGCAGTTGCCGTAGAGTTTAAGAAAGAATTTCCCTGAAATTTTATGAACCGCCGTGTCGGTTAGAAGGCTTATTGGTTTCCTCCCCGCAAAACCAAGTGGGCCCAGTTCTTGAAAGAGATATTTAGGGCTTGAATATGCTCCTAGCGTCAATGATGAACTGAATGAGTCTTCAAAAGCACGGCCTTGATCTGCTGCAGTCGGGAGCACGATCTGGATCTGCTACAGTCAGAAGCACGACCTGGATCTGCCAGTCAGGAGCACGACCTGGATCTGCTACAGTCAGGAGCACGACCTGGATCTGCTACAGTCAGGAGCACGACCTGGATCTGCTACAGTCAGGAGCACGACCTGGATCTGCTGCAGTCAGGAGCACGACCTGGATCTGCTACAGTCAGGAGCACGACCTGGATCTGCTACAGTCAGGAGCACGACCTGGATCTGCTACAGTCAGGAGCACGACCTGGATCTGCTACAGTCAGGAGCACGACCTGGATCTGCTGCAGTGAAGAGTAGAGAGATGGAGTTTCTGCTGACAGGAAAACAGGACACAGGGGGAAAGGAATGTAGAAGTTTCATTTCAGTGCGGCATGCAGCTGTTGCTTCATGAAGGCGCAGTAACGAAAAAAGTTGTCAATGACTCAAGATTTACAAAAAAATATGATGATCATTTATCGCTGTAGATGCGAAATTAATGTAAATTTGATGTGTCGAATTATGCAGCAACTCTATTGGGTGAAAAATATACAAAATATCCCATAAGATAGCAGGATGAAGGTAAATTAGGAAGCGAAACGTTTTTAGAGTTTATTTTTATAGATGTACTTCATCTTTTGCAGGCGTAGCTGTGTGTCCGATTGTGCAAAACTCAAAACTAAATGTTATTGACATCAAGTCGCTTCATTTGCGACTCAAATTATTATTGTTATTTTATGAAAAAAATAGTATTGTTTTCGTAGGAAACAATTATTCATCAGAGCATGTCGTTATACTTTCAATGAGCATTGATTACAAATCGATATTATTAAATTAATTCCTTTCGATAATTGGTCTAGCGCATTTTCTTTGAGTGAAATGCAATTGTTTGAGAGGCGTTGATCTTGCGAGGTGTTCACTTCACTGTACACAACGCCCCCAGAACATTGTTTCGATGCTGAAATAGCACAGGCGCAACTAGAACAACTCCCATAGACCCCTTATAATCCGAAATTAAAATATTTAGGGCCATAGTTCTCACGAACCGTCGAGGAATACAGTTCATGGACGTTTCACTGCTCAATGACGACGAAAAATACTACCACCTGCACCATAGGGCCCCATCAGCAAGAGACGTACGCATCACCCCAATGAGTCACTTCACATAATTAGGCAGTTCACACAATGAGTCACTTCACACAATGGGTCACTTCACACAATAAGTCACTTCACACAATGAATCACTTCACACAATTGGGCAGTTCACTCAATGATTCACTTCACACAATGAGTCACTTCACACAATGAGCCCCTCCACACAATGAGTCACTTCACACAATGAGTCACTTCACACAATGGGTCACTTCACACAATGAGTCGCTTCACATAATAAGTCACTTCACACAATGAGTCACTTCTCACAATGAGTCACTTCACACAATGAGTCACTTCACACAATGGGTCACTTCACACAATGAGTCACTTCACATAATGAGTCACTTCACACAATGAGTCACTTCACACAATGAGTCACTTCACAAAATAAGTCACTTCACACAATGAGTCACTTAGCAGAATGAGTCACTTCACACAATAAGTCACTTCACACAATGAGTCACTTAGCAAAATGAGTCACTTCACACAGTGAGTCACTTCGCACAATGGGTCACTTCACACAATGAGTCACTTCACACAATGAATCACTTCACACAATGAGTCACTTCACACAATGAGTCACTTCACACAATGAGTCACTTCACACAATGAGTCACTTCACACAATGAGTCACTTCACACAATGAGTCACTTCACACAATGAGTCACTTCGCACATTCTCACTCAAAAATGTGCCTCTTGTGTGATGCAATCTCGACTCGCTGGCTGGTCTAACATTATCCTGAGAAATCAACCACCAGAGATAGATCACTCAGAGGGATCTCTGAGGAATCTATATCCCAGAAGCCATTGAGGAGCCCTCTCCAGACGGCCCTGCAGGCACCACCGAGCTCTCAATTCCTATCAGTCTAGAACAAAAAGCATCGAAGCTGACACTGACGCATGACAAACTACCAAGCTGCCCCAATCACTTGCATATATCATAGAAGATTACACAACCGGAGAAGGTTAAAGATTCCGACGCAAATAGACGTAAGGCCACCAGAAATAGGTTGGCCGACAGCAATACGCAACTTACACTCCTCTCACACTCCTCTCACACTCCTTTCACACTCCTCTCACACTCCTCTCACATTCCTCTCACACTCCTCTCACACTCCTCTCACACTCCTCTCACACTCCTCTCACACTCCTCTCACACTCCTCTCACGCTCCTCTCACACTCCTCTCACACTCCTCTCACACTCCTCTCACACAGTTACACTCAAATCAATACTTTGCCTTTAGCGCTAAAGAGCCCGGCTATGACCCTGCGATGCACACTTCTGGTCAGGAGTGGGGGTATGAGATCGGCGTCAGCAGCTGGATCACCCAGCTTTCACTGGTTTACTGCTACTGAGTCATAATTGTCGGACCCTTCTCCACCCACGTCCATCCCCTTTCTCAACGAGACAAGAGCCCATTCACAAACATACTGTCCTCATTCATCCACCCGAGCTTCGGTATTTCCCTAGGCTTAAGCCCGCTCACCACCGCTTTCATCAACAATCCCCCATCATCCATCCTAATCACGTGTCCGAACCCCCTTCGAAAATATTAAACTACACTGTCCTCCAATTTTCTCACCATCCCAGATTTAATTTGAACTACGTAATTATGGATTCCATCCCTCAGAGTCGCTCCTGCCATACCTCTCAAACATTTCATCTCGAAGTCATTTAACCTAGTTCTCCCTTCCAGTTTATAGATCCTTACAGCTCAGCCTCGTTGAGCACAGTTGGGACAACTACCCACTCACACAACTCTATGTTTACATCCAACCCCGATGTCCTACAGCTTATTACACTCTTCCGTGCACCCAACACATTCAACCCTTCCTTCACTGTGGATTTCCCCTCCCATGTGCAGTCTCCTCCACATGGGAGCCACGTTCATAAAACACTGAACTTTCTGCAATAATTTTTCATTAAGTCGGACACTAATTTCGCTCGCGCATCGTCATACCTCGAGCATCTCATTTATATACTTTACCCACATTATCTGGCAGCTTCTCAACGAAACTCCGACACTGGCCTACACAACTTTTCTCACGAATCGGCCACCAGGGCCGTATCATCCGCTAACAGCAAGTGACTCAACCGCCAACTCCGCCCGTTTACACGCTCTACAGTGGAGCCCAGAAAGCACTATACGTCGTAGCTCCGATGGAGACAAGCATTTCTAATCTAATCAAATCCATCCATTGGCTCTAACTAGTCCAAGCATCGACAAAACACACTCACGTCCACCTGCATTAACATCCCAACCAGTAGAGATTAAACTGCCACGAAAACATAACACTTTCACTGGAACCAACGCCCACCTCGTTCCCTACACAGTCGCATTCTCTGCGGTCAACATACAAACCCTGGACCGCTTGAAGCAAATTGCTGTCCACTTTATACAAACGAAACACCCTCCACAACGCCTCGCTGTCGACCCTATCGTGAGCAGCTCTGGTCGGCTCCGCCTACCTATTTACAGGAATGTACACAAACTCTCGTTAAACGCGGGTACTGCTACTGACTGTACACGTGATTAAAATTCATGTGAAGCTCGGGTTCATCAATAGCCCAATTGTAACTTATAAGCTAATTGAAAAAACCTGAGATTACATCCGTAATCCCCACGCATTATTCGGCACTTTAATACATCGGTGATCCACGCACATTAACCAGCACTTTATTACATCAATGATCTACTCGCATTAACCAGCAATTTATTACATCTATGATCAACTCGCATTAACCAGCACTTTATTACAACAGTGATCCAAATGCTTTAACCAGTACATTATTACATCAGTCATCCACACGCATTAACCAGCACTTTATTCCATCAGTGATCCACGCGCATCAACCATCACTTTATCATATCAGTGTTCCACGCGCATTGACCAGCACTTTATTACATCAGTGATCCACGCGCATAAACCAGCTCTTTATCATATCAGTGTTCCACACGTATGAAGCAGCACTTTATCTTGGTTTCGGCACTTTAAATACGCATCTGATCAGTTCTCCGTATAATCTACGGCGAATACTTGACTGCAGGAATGCGTGGAATAACATGAAATTACTGCACTGTTCTACGAGCAACATTCAGTGGTTTTGTTTGCAGCACGTTGCAAAACCACACATGTGTTACTCAGGTTGATGACGAGAAGATATTATGAATGTGTCTGTTTGTGTACACACACTCCACACATCATTACGCTCTGTTTACTCGGGGTCGTATTTGTCGACATTGCCTTGCGAGGTAATAGATAGACGACAAGTTCGCTTTAGACGCTTGATACGAAACGTATTTAGAACACACAAATACACTTGGAATGTTACGCTCTGTTTAATGTTAACATCCATCGTAATGATGCATAGTCTCACACAATTCCTGAGCAAGGGAGCATTCAAACAATGCATTTGATGCGTTTTAAATAAAATTTTCAGTAAAGAAATAACTTCCTTGTAGGATTTATGGTAAACATCAATCTTGAATGATCTAACTATATATTTTTGTAAACTTATTTATCAGGTAAGTTAAACACAGTTACCGATTTAAGAATTCTGCTCATAATAAATTATTATTTGAATTTCCTGTGGCTTCTAATTCTTTTTTTCAAGTTATTTCGCCTTTACAAAGTAACAAATTGTAACTTGAGACGACTATCAAAACTATTGTTTATTTTGTCTAGGCCGCTATGCACAAACATTTAAAGGGCCGACTGTACACATTTCTAACTATTCTTTGGGGTGGATGGATGATTATTCATTCGATCGATAATTTACACTTTATTTTAGTATTTTAGCATTTCTTATTTCGTGGGCTCTTTTATTTATCCGTGCCCTTTTTCATGTTGATAAATTTTGCAGTTGTTATTATATAGATATGCTGGTTGAGACGGCAATCCGGGGAATAGAGGGTACTCGTGGGACCCGAGGGGCTCGGGAGACCTGGTGTTCGGGAACCTGGGGTACTTAGAAGACCAGGAGGATTTGGGGGGACTCCATTGGACCCTTTTGAGGCCCTTTGGGACACCCTTAATACCCTTTGGGACCCTCTTTAGAAACTGTGGGACACTCTTGAGTCCCCTCTAAATCCTGGAACCTCTGCTCCCCCCTCCCTATGCTGCAAAACCCATACACAGAGGGATGCATAAATGTGGAGATCTAGAGTAGAGAAATTCGTTATTACAGTCCACAGCATTGCTGTCGAAGAAGGGGAAAGCCGCGTTGAGGCTGGTCGAGGTGCGTCGAGATCAGTCGAAACATGTCGAGACAAGTCGAGTTGAGCGCGACGAGTCGAGACTGGCCGAAATGAGTCGAGACAAGCCGAGGCGAGCCGAGACGAGAGGACTGGAGGGATCAGTGGAGCTCGGGGGACCCAGTAGACTTGGATTACCCTTCGGGACCCATCAGGCTCTTTCGGGACCCGAGGGACTTTTAGCCCACCCCACCGAATCCCCTTAAACAATTTGTGTTGTGGCAATAATCTGAGCAGTTTTTCAGCCCATGTTGAACCTGCCCTTTCTTTCCTCTTCACTATCCACAATTTGATAAAGTAATGCAAGTGCATTTATTCCAGAGTTCCAGTTTGTAATTTTGTGAATACATGTTTTTCAATCCGTGCTCGCAAGCGCGTGTGCGGACCATATGTAACTTCTGTTGTTGACCTTTACGGCGTAACTATAAACCTTGTGGTGTGTTGAGGTTGGAGTTGATCTGATCCGTGAAGCCGTAGACCTTGTACCAATTTCGACGATACTATCTGTGCACACTAACGTGCGTACATGTTACTCTTGAGGTTATGAGGGGTCGGAGGTGGGGATTCGTTTCGTCTGAGTCTTTATCTTACCTAAATAAATAAATAAATTGTACTAAAACTGAACTAGACCGCGCAGCTGTAAACATTGTGTCGCGTTGCTGTCGGAGCTGACTTTGTCCGTGCAGCCGTGGACCTTGTACAAATTTCGACGATACTATCTGTGCTCTCTGGCGTGCGTACATATTTCTCATGAGGTTCTGAGGGGTTGGAGGTGGGAATTCATTTCGGTTCGGCTGAGTCTTTATCTTACCTGAATAAATAAATTGTTCTAAAGCTGAACTAGACCGCGAAGCTGTAAACATTGTGTTGCGTTGCTGTCGGAGCTGACTTTGTCCGTGTAGCCGTGAACCTTGTACCAATATCGACGATGCTACCTGTACGCACTAGCGTGCATACATATTACTCCAAAGCTCTAAATGATTGAAACGGAGATCCGTTTCGTCTATACGTTTTCTTGAGCGCATAAGCATGCATCTGATGACTGAAATTTTCAAATGTTCTAACTTTAACAACGTTGTTTTCTCGTGCACCGAGGCGTGCGAGTCTACTGGAATCCATGATCGTCGAGACCTGCCGGAGAGCTTGTTATGACTCGCGTTGAGGCTCCAGTGGAAATGAGGCTTAAATCAAATCTAACTATTCTCAACCACTCTCCATATTTATTATCATCTGTGATAATACGTTTCGGACTGCCCTCGATAGTTTTCGGCAAGTGCGTTCGACGATAACTATGTTCGCTCTAAATGGAATGCCAAATACAGGATTTAGGGTGTTGAGAGAAAAGAAAGACTCCCGTTGTCGTTAGCACTTGCCATACTAATGTGTCCATCATCTACCAACGAGTTGCGTTACCCTCATGTCATGGACAGTTCCCCACGGCCCGAAAACAGTATTTTCCACTGAACGTGAACTCACGTGTGACAAGTGTCGTAAAACCAATATTTTCTTCATGCGTTAAGCTCCTATTGAACCCACATGGTAAAGTTTCAGGCGACACATAGGCGACAAGAGCTTATGACTTGTGGTTAAACTCGTTCATGACTGATATTATTAAAGGTTTGGCTTTTTCAAGTAGGAGAGTCAGGCTCGGCTACAAAAGAACATAAACTACAATTTCGGGAGAAATTAAGACTACATCATTTCAACGTCCATTGTTGTTGTATGATTTTGAAGATTATTTTAATTTTACCGTCCTTGAGTTATGAACATCAGCATTGGATTGTTTAGCCCAGGCACACAGGCTGAGAAGCTTTACTGCATGCTTAAGTGATTATTTAGCCCTTCGTCAGCGTGATTTTAATGTTTGAAGATCATTCATGGATTTCTTAAAAAAAAAAAAAAAAAAGTTCCCATCAATGCGATGCCTTCAATTGAAAGCCTGTGTCGGTGTGGCAAATAACAGACGTAAGCCATCGCATTAAAAAAAATTGTAACCATGATTTAATCTATGGTATTCTGGCTACATTCATATGAACGGTAGTTCACTGATCATCTCGGTTCCATTTAAGTAATTTCATACCTTTGTGTCGGCACGAACAGGTGTTCAAACATCTTAAAGGGCCACTTCCATGTGAGTTTTAGTGAGGCGTATTGCCAGTTATATAGGGTATGGTACGATATTAAACCGGTGCCAACCCTGATGCTGTTCAATACTGTGGGGTACTGGCTCCGTACCCCACAGTATTGAACAGCATCAGGGTTGGCACCGGTTTAATGTCGTACCATACCCTATATAACTGGCAATACGCTGGCTCCGTGAGGCCGCCGTGGCCGAGTGGTTAGCGTATCCGACTGCAGTGTCAGCCTCTGGTGCTGCATGTCGCGAGTTCGAGCCTCGGCAGTGACACGGCGGTCTTGTGGCGGGGAGATTTGGCGCCTCCCCCCTCTGTGTCTGCCTAACTTAGCCACCCTCCTAACTAGGGGGAAACGGCTGTATGTCTATACAATACTGGCTCCGTGCCGACGTGCAGCTGGATATATTTGCTGGCAGCGTCACGAGCATATTGCTAACCTAACCTAGGAGCCCTTGTTTCTAAGTTAAATTTAAGAATCAGTTGAAGGAAAGTTAACCAAGGCCGACATTTATTTAGTGTTTCTGATATTGGGAGAGGCGAAATTTTTAGCCATTGCGGAATAAGTTTGCGATACGCAATCCTAGTTTTTATTGTCATGTTTTACAAACCGTGATTTGGTCTTTGTTTATAATGGATGTACTCCAAGTTACGATGATTATATCACCAATAATACAGACTTTTCCACTGTCCCATGTAATTGCACGCTAGAAATTATTGCTTTTTCGAAACTATCTGGGCAATTGTTAGACTATCTCAGGTAATACATACTTTCTATATTGTTGAGATCTTGAAAAAGAGTGTACCTTCACCACAATCGCTACCCTTTATTCCAGCGTATGCCGTCTCAGCTGCCACGTAAGCTGGAAGCACCAACCGCTGTGGAGCAATAACAATACTGGTGCGAGATATCCAGTCAATCATCACGGGACTTGAGTTGCGGGCCCAACGAGCAATTTCAGACAAACTTTCCAATGTTTTCAGCACCGGATGCTTCGTGAACGAGAAAAGTTTGACAGGATTGTTCTTCCATTGCAGTTCAATGGCCGTTCCCATTTAGCGACTGGAAGGGAACTTTTGTTCAACCAGAAAACAATCGCATGGTCTTCTTGGAAGCGGTGGAGAGGACGAAGTTTGGGAGTTTTGTGGAAAAGAAATGTAATTGTTATTACTTTCTACGCGTTTACATTTGAAACACTACTTTCATTTATCATTGATATGTCAAAGTGGATTATTAATATTGATGATCAAATGATCTTGTTTGTATGATGGTTTTCACCTGTGGTTATTTGTAAGAAAATTGAAACCGTTCCTTGAAATGTTTCGTCTTCTCCTGTGAGTCGTTAAGACTGTTGAGGCATCCCGACATGGACTGATAGATCATACGTATAGTAAATAGTCCCTGAATCAATGCATTCGAGTACCAGCGACCAGCGCTCGATAGAAGGACGAAATACCACTCATGATGCGAAGGACCAGTTGTGGTAGGCGCTGCTAATACCTTTGCCTCAGCAGCAATGAATAAACTTTACAATTAGACACACTATTCAAAACTTTTGAACCTCATTTTTAATGAACAATGATGCTCTGAGATTCTTCTTCTTCCTAAGATCGGTCGAAGTGCACCGCAACGCATCAACACCAAGTGATGATGGAAGACGACTCGCGTCAATCGACATTACATTCATTGTTTAGGAGATAAAAATTGAATTCAACAATTAATCAACGAAATGGATCATCACCTTCGCTGGGAACTCTGGATACATTTTGATTCTGTTTGCATAGAATTATGTAGCAGTATTAGAATTTGATAGTCTATCACTCCAATTAACAAATGGTATTGTTCGAATATATAACAATGATGAACATTCTAATGCAAAATTGATGAAACAGAAGTGGTAAGATCAAAAATTTACCTTGTGCATTTCGAAAATAACTTCATTACATACAGAATTAAGAAACAATTGGTTCAATTTCACTATGCAGAGAAGCTTAAAATTTGAATTCACTATTCTTATCAACATGCCTTCGCAAAGTGTCTTGTAAGTATTATTTGTTTAACAAACTAAATACTCCTATAAAACCTGAGTTGCATGCATAATTTTTGACAGAATCCGATTCTTCCCGGCGATTATAAAGGCCTGCATTTAGAGGTATTGACCGTCAGATCCTTAAATAGGTGACATTATCACTTCACCAAGACAGCTTGTCAAGCTTGCCCACGGTGCATCAAACTATGGTGATCCTCGCTGCCCAGTACCAGAACGCTGGAGGGGAAGTGCATGCTGGTTTGGTGTATCTATAGTGATCCTCACTGCCCAGTACCAGGATGCTGGAGGGGAAGTGCATGCTGGTTTGGTGTATCTATGGTGATCCTCGCTGCCCAGTACCAGCATGCTGGAGGGGAAGTGCATGCTAGTTTGGTGTATCTATGGTGATCCTCGCTGCCCAGTACCAGCAGGCTGGAGGGGAAGTGCATGCTGGTTTGGTGTATCTATGGTGATCCTCGCTGCCCAGTACCAGCATGCTGGAGGGGATGTGCATGCTGGTTTGGTGTATCTATGGTGATCCTCGCTGCCGAGTACCAGCATGCTGGAGGGGAAGTGCATGCTGGTTTGGTGTATCTATGGTGATGGTGATCCTCGCTGCCCAGTACCAGCATGCTGGAGGGGAAGTGCATGCTGGTTTGCTGTAGTGCATGGGAAGGGAACCCGCTTCTCGTTCTGACGATTGCAATTTAGGTCACCAGAGCCACAAAACATGCACTGCATTGCTTTTCAAGGGAGAGGAAACAATAAATCAATCCCCTATCTCACATGAGATCGTCCCTTCACACGTTTGTTGGTGCAATGAAGTGTAATAGAGGAACGTGAACACACTGCTAGTTACTGTGTTCTGGTGTCTACAGTAAGGTGCAATGAAGTGTAATAGAGGGACGTGAACACACAGCTAGTTACTGTGTTCTGGTGTCTACAGTAAGGTGCAATGAAGTGTAATAGAGGGACGTGAACACACTGCTAGTTACTGTGTTCTGGTGTCTACAGTAAGGTGCAATGAAGTGTAATAGAGGGACGTGAACACACTGCTAGTTACTGTGTTCTGGTGTCTACAGTAAGGTGCAATGAAGTGTAATA
>SDVV010000410.1:0-32236 GCA_016164225.1 Gammarus roeselii | reverse complement strand
TGACCGGAATAATGACTTGGGCCTGCTGTCACTAGAGGCGAGCGAGACGCGTGACCGGAATAATGACTTGGGCCTGCTGTCACTAGAGGCGAGCGAGAAGCTTGACCGGAATAATGACTTGGGCCTGCTGTCACTAGAGGCGAGCGAGAAGCATGACCGGAATAATGACTTGGGCCTGCTGTCACTAGAGGCGAGCGAGAAGCTTGACCGGAATGATGACTTGGGCCTGCTGTCACTAGAGGCGAGCGAGAAGCTTGACCGGAATAATGACTTGGGCCTGCTGTCACTAGAAGCGAGAGGGAAACATTATCCGTTAATTTTGTTTCCTGGTTAAAAATATATGGGAAGAGAGGGTTTGTTTCATCAATTTTTGTTTCACAATTTGGAGTTCAACAATATTTTGATACCTCTGGACGTTTTGTCTGAGGATTCTAGGGACAAGTCTGTCCTGAGCAGTATATTTTTTGTTGAAACATTCATTACTAGCCAGTATACAGTAAATTCCACCTCATCGAAATACAATTATGAAATAAAAATGAAACTTAACTATTAAAACTGTATTTCAAGTGTACAGATTGATAGAAAAAAAAATATCCAAAGAATCAACCGTTACTGTGTACTTCTGCAAACAATTGATGGAAATAGGTACATACATGAGTGTACCTTGAGTGCTTTAACATAATGGATGTTCAACTTGCTTACAGGTTTGGACTGTGAACCAATCGCTTTAGTAGAATTTATTGTTCTACACATGTTGTTCTGCCGCTAACGACGTCCTGTCAGATTGTTGAGCTTGTTTGTGTTTTGTCCAACATGCAATTATTAGTCATCTGTCGTTTTGCGTGCTCATTATCTACTTGAATATATTCATTGAGAGAGAATATGAGGTTCTCACTGCAAGAATACGATAGTACCTTGGATCATCTGCGTGAAGCAAACAGCATCATGTACAGAAAGAAGGACAAAATGACAGTAGGATATAAGTTAACATTCGTGAACCAAAAGGATATTCGAGATGTATAACGCGTTACAAACATGCTGTGTTGACCTGAAACTAATGAAACTAATATACAACGTTTGTGCCAATTAAAGTTCAAATTTCAACGGAATCTGGTGCAAAAGAGATTTAACCCATGCGCATGAATTGGAAGCATCACGTCATCGCCAAATCAAACGTGCTTCATCAACCGCATTTCATCATTGCTGTTCCTCGTTCAGGACACATTGTATTCTTGTTTGCTAGGGCAATTTTTTATAGATATTAGGTTAGTTTCCAAACGAACAAACTATCACATATAAACTTTTCTAGTGCCAACGCGTTCTTGGACTGGCGCACATTCCCATCGATCAGCAGCAAGCTGGCGACTTAGCGAGATGTCAGAAGAGACACTTCAGCACGGGGAAATAGCTGTCCTAATAGTATAACAAGATTTCAACAATCAATGAAAACTAAATCACTCACAAAAAATATATATATAACATTACCTAAATTTAACACTTAACTTTCAGGAATTGTGCAACTTTTTGTATCTGATAAAGTTTTCTTGCGTTTTGTTAATATGAAAGTTATTTCAAACGAGATTTGACAAATGTTGTGATGAACCTTGTTACGTCAATCCTCTGTAAAGGTAATACGACGATCAAAGTTGAACTTGTATGAAACCTTCTCTCCGGATATGTAAATAGAGTTTTAGTAAGAGATTTCTACAACTGTCGTCAACGCGATGGTAAATAGATGATATTCCCAGTGGCATGACCATTAAATCGATTGTTCTGTCAATAATCATAACTTACTGAGTACTCATCATATGAATAAATAAATGAAGCGAAACCAGAAATAAATTATGCCTGACAAACTTGACTATTTTTATGTACTGCTTTCTTCATCTGTGCTCGTCACCTAGACATGAATATCAGTTTGAATATTTGTATAACAATTTTTATGCGCGTTAGCAAGATACAGAAACATGATACAGACTTTAATTTATTGGATGTCTTGCACCCATCGACGAAATTTGGCGATGCTCCGCGGAATGGATGTTAATCAAATGGTTCGGCTGTGTACTCAAATCTGTATGACCATTTCGGATGTTACACTGTTTGGTGATTATGATCCATTAAAAACGGATTTAGGCTGGAATGCTTTCTACCAGAAAACAAAAGATACCCACCGCCAGGCACAATTGAGCCCTTTTGTTTTATATTCATCAAACAAATAATACCTTTGATGCCCTCGAGGATGCAGTCCATCGTCACCGTACGCCATTTGAACACTAAAAGTGCTACTTAACGCCTCAACCTCATTATTAATATTTTTTTCCATTCATATATATTAATGTATTTTTGGTAGCGACATGAAAAAATTAGGTCCTAGGCCTTCTAGCCGGGGCATTAGAATCTTGCTACCGTATCCACCGCCTGTCGTAGAAGGCGACTAAAGGTGCGCCCCGTAGCCGGGAGTAGAATCGTGTTACAGCAACCCTTGCGTGTCGTAAAAGGCGACTAAGAGGGCGGAGCGAAGGGGCTAGGAATCCCGTTCTCTGTAAAACCCTTCCTCAAAGACGGCAAGACGAGCGGGGGTAAGAGAGGCCCACGACTCTCCGAACCCTATTGTTAGGGTCGCTGAATGTGCGTGGCTGTAGTACGAATGATGTAAAGAGGAGGGAGATTGGTGAGATGTTTGTGAGGAGGAAATTTGATGTGTTGGCGCTGAGTGAGACGAAATTGAAAGGTAAGGGAGATTGTAAGTTTGTTGTGGTAAGTGGAAGAAAGTCTGGTGTGGAGGAAGGTTGGGCACAAGGAGTTGTGGTTTTGATATTGAGTGATCGGTTGGCTAGAAGTGTTACCGAGTGGAAGGAGGTGTCCTCAAGATTGATGTGGGTGAAAGTTAAGTTAGGCGTAGAAAGATGGGTATTTGTGAGTGCTTACGGACCTGGCAGCGAGAGGAGTGAAGAGGAGAAGGAGCAATTCTGGACTGACCTGAGTGAGTATATTGACTGTTTTGGAGGTCATTTTAATGTAGTTGTACTGGGTAACCTTAATGCGAGAGTTGGAGATGTAGTGGTGGATAATTTGATAGGAAGGTATGGCGTTCCCGATAGAAATGGCAGTGGAGAAAACTTGATAGGTCTGTGTATGGAGCAGGAGTTAGTGGTCGGGAACAGTTGTTCATGAAGCGAGATATCCACAAGTACACATGGGTAAGGATAGCCCATGGTGCAGTGGTGGAGAGAGCACTGATGCTTTTTGTGCTGATATCGAGGAGAGGGGTGGGGGGCTGTTGGATGTGCGGCGTTGAGAGGGGAGGGTGGAGGAGCGTCTGACCATCTGCTGGTGGAAGGTAGATTAAGAGTGGAGCAGAAGTGGTAGGGCAACAAACGAGTGGGAGGGGGAAGAGAGGTAGTGAAAGGGAGTGGACTGGATGTGAGAAGTAGAGCCGAGGAGTAGCAGCAGGCGTCGAGGGAAGAATATAACAACGTGAGAGGACAGGACCTGAGAGATGTAGAGGAAGAATGGGAGGCGTTAAAAGATGCGTTGCTGAGATGTGCGAAGAAGGTGTGTGGTGAGCGCCGTGTGGGCGGGTGCAGAAGAAAAGATTGCGAGTGGTGGAACGAGGAGGTCAAACTGGCGGTGGCACGAAAAGAGGAGCGTTTGAGGAGTGGTTGCAGGTGAAGTCGGTGGTGACTCATGAAAGCTACAGAGAAAGGAGAGGCGAGGTGAAGCGGGTGGTGAGGAGAGCCAAAAGGGACGCTGATTTACGGTGGGCAGACGGTTGTGCCAGAATTTTGAGGAGAACAAAAAAGATGTTCTAGAAAGAGGTGAAGAGGGTGAGAAAGGGAGAGACCGGAGAGGAGTAAGTGATGAAATATGAAAATGGCCAGTTGTTGTTAGAAAGTGGTGATGTACGGATGAGGTGAGCCGAGTATTTTGATGAGTTGTTGAATGTCGAGGATGACAGAGAGGCTGACATTGTTTCTGTGGGTGGTGGTGCTCGGATATCAGTTTTGGGAGAAAGACTTGTGGTGGACATTACCAGACAAGAGGTGCAGGAGGCGGTGCACGTGATGAAAGCAGGGAAAGCCCTTGGTTTGGATGGCGTTGCGACCGAGTGCCTGAAGAAGGGTGGAGTAACGATTGTCGAATGGTTGGTGAGGTTACTGAACTTGTGATTTGTGGCAGGCGTGGTACCGATTGAGTGGCGCAGTGCCTTCATTGTTCTGCTATATAAGGGCAAAGGAGATAAAAATGAATGCTGCAACTCGAGAGGTATCACTAGGTTATGTGTGGTTGGTGAGTTGTATGGGAGAGTGCTGATCAAAAGGATTAGAGGCTGTACGGACTGCGTAATTGGAGAGGAACAGTGTGGCTTTAGGAGTAATAGATGATGTACCAATCAGATTTTTGCAGCGAGACAGGTCTGTGAGAAGTACTTGCCAAAGGAAAATATGTGTTCTGGGACTACATGGATCTGGGGAAGGCATACGACAAGATTGACGGGGAAACGCTGTCGAGGGTGTTGCATTTGTATGGAGTGGGCGGACATTTGTTGAAAGCGATGCAGAGTTTCTATGCTGGCAGCCGAGCATGCGGCAGAGTGGGAATCGAGGTGAGTGATTGGTTCACAGTGAAAGTGGGACTGAGACAAGGCTGCATGATGTCTCCCTGGCTGTTCAACCTCTATATGGATGGAATGGTCAGGGAGGTGAACAAGAGTGTGCTGGGTCGTAGCTTGGAACTGTTGGAAGCGAATGGGCGGAGTTGGCAGTAGAGCCAGTTGCTATTTGCTGATGATACGGCCCTGGTTGCTGATTCAGAGGCGAAACTATGTAGGCTAGTGTCTGAGTTTGGTAGAGTGTGTGCTTTGAGTGAACGTGGGTACGAGTAAAGTAATGATATGCTCGAGGACTGTCGATGCAAGCAAAATTAGTGTCAAACTAAATGGTGAGCTCTTCGAGGAAGTTCAGTGTTTTAGGTATCTAGGCTCCCATGTGGAGATAACTGAACTAGTGGAAACTGAAGTTAAGGCGGGAGTGAAGGAAGGGTGTAAAGTGTTGGGTGTACTAAAGAGTGTAATGAGCTGTAGGACGCTGGAGATGGACGCAAAGAGTGGGTTGTACGAGGGTGTTGTTGTCCCAACTGCGCTCTACGGAGCTGATACTTGAGGGGTGAGAGCAGAGGAGAGAAGAAGGTTGGATGTTTTCGAGATGAAATGTTTGAGGAGCATGGCTGGAGTAACGCTGAGAGACCGGATCACCAACGATGTGGTTCTAATCAACACAGGGATGGTAAAGAAGTTGGAGGACAGAGTTGATTTGCGTGTTCGGAGATGGTTCGGGCACATGCGAGGATGGATGAATGGAGATTGGTGAAAAGGGTGATGAATGCGGAGGCGAGTGGTCGCAGGCATAGAGGTAGACCGAAATTTAGGTGGATGGATGGTGGGAAGCAGGCGTTAGGATGGAGAGACATGAATGTAAAGGTGGCGAGAGAGCTTGCAATAAACAGACGTGAGTGGTATATTTTGAAGCTGCTCTGATGTGCTTTCCCGACCTTGGCATCCCGCTGTTTGCATGATCGTGGGTGGGGGGGCCCGGTCAAAATGACGCGGCGGGGTAAACCAGTGAAAACTGTCGGGCCCGGCTGCTGACGACGGATCCTCGGACTGCACTCGTGACCAGGAGTGTATGATGAGGGGGTACCGGCCGGACACTTTGAGCACAAAAGGGCTAAGTTGTGGGAGTGTGAGCGTATGAGGGTGCGAGGTGCGCCTTGTGGTCGCCCCCCCCCCCTCTTTCTGTGGGATGCGGCCTAGTGTCTGTATCTGTATCTTTAGGTTCATGTGACATATTTGTGTTCTGTATGAAGGAATATTTTGACCAATCTGGTCAATGCTCCACCATATGTTTGTTAGAGTTCTGCACAATACTTGGTTCTGTTATTTGAAATAAAATAATTGGATCGTATTTGATGGAAGATTCCGTCAAATAGATGACATCTAACGACATCCATTAGAACGGCAGTGTCCTAAAATTCACGAACCCTTATAATTGCAATGTGTGATTATTTCAATGGCAATGAAAATGCACTAAACAGTCCCCACATTGTTTTTGTTGTGACATTGAAGAGTTTATTATGTTGTTCAATGCACAAATTTGTTTTCTGAATGTGCGATATGCTGTACAACTTTGGAAAGTTATGGGTTTTATCCCAATCGCGGATGGTGACACTTCTTCGGTAACAACTGTATCTCTGGTCTCTCATTATTAAAAAAAAAGTCGTGTCGTTTTTTGGTCAACTGAACATTAGGTTATTTTTTTTGCTTTGCTTTATATTTTCTACATTTTAACGTTCGGTGTCACTTCCATTTGCGGAACTAATAACTAATGGAGAATGGAATCCGATTCTGTAAAGTTAGTATCGCGGAACCTTGTTTGTATACAATGAACTGATTTTTTAAGTGAAACATCGCTGCGATCGGATTTTACTTCAATTTGTTCCACTGGAATGTAAACAACTGTGTTTCCATTTAGTGTTTATGTTCCGTCAAGTTCCACAAACAAGTGTAACATGTAATACGCTCGCAACCTGGCATGAACAATAACAATCACGTCGCAATTGAGTGTATTGGGACAACAATTTAGTCGCATGAATAAGAAAGGAAATACTGGATAATTTGACGTTGCATCATAATTAAATTTGCCTGTATTGGCGAATGAACCTTGCGTGATCGCACAACATGTGCTGCGCTATGTAACCCTTGTTTATTGGATTTGTACATTTTTCGGTAATATCAGATCCAAAATGAACGATATGATGAATACACTGGAAAAAATTAAATGGTAGGCTTACTAGTTCAAATTTTAAACCTTTTTTTTTCTTCGAAAAAAAGTTTCGCTAAGCACTATTGGATTAACATGTTGCTAGTTCACATGTCATTAAATTGTCTCGGAGTAACATTTCAATTTATAACTAACATGAAGTTCAGAATTCAATTTATAACTAACACGAAGTGCAGTAAGTTCAATTAATTGCATGCCTTGCACACATCGACGGAATTTGGCTATGCTCTGCATCGCCAAATGGCTGAAGATATTATTTAAATTTCAACTTATAAAACTGTATACATAGAAGAACTGACTTTATTATGCCTTTTTTGGTCTCATCACTTCGTTTATGATCTGAGCTGTGATATTTACCCTCTGATATATGCCACGTTATTCACGATTAACGTCGTCGAATGGCATAGAATAGGATGAATAAGTCACCAGCGACCGATTCGACACTAATTAACACTATTTTAGGGGTTACGTTTATTACATAGCCTTTTTTACTCCAGGGATTAGACCAACAAAATATAAAATGACGATTGATTAATCAAGGAGTGCAGGAGAGGATCTACGGAAACCATCAACGATGTCGTACAGATATTATGTTCACTTTGCAAAACTAACCAATTCGACTACTGATTTCGTGTGTGTATGGCCCTGCTCCAACAGATTACTCTAATCGGTAGTTTGTTCAGCTCTGTTCGAGGAAAAACACTCATTTATAATTCTTGGTTCAGCAAAGATAGCAATTTTTTTTCGTCATATTACAAGTGATCGTGCGAACATAATTATCGCAATTATTTGTAAATGTATGCTGCTACTTCTATAATAAAGGGACAATCGTAAACTTATTTCACCTGCTAAATACTTTTTATTGACATTGAATTAGTGCAAGACCATTTCCTCTGCACATTCGCGTCAAAATAAGATTTGTTTAATATTTCTATAAACAAAAGTAAAAGGATTAATTTTATGAACGAATTCTATTTGTATGGTCCCAAGTCGCCTTTATGGGAGGAAAAATTAGGCCGCACGTTAATTTCTCTTTGGTCATTAGCCCTGGATTTGTGATGCAATTAGAAACGTCATTAGACGCGAGAAACAAAAGAACAATCGCAGAAAACAGAACAATTTTTTTGGGGTCGACCACTGCGCCATTATCGCTTTGTGGTGGCATGACGCGAGGGCTGGAATGGGGCCAACGCCACTGACCGAGCTAAAACGATGATTGGTGTTATTGACCATCAGGCGGCACTACGGGATCGCATTTGCAAAATTAACGAAGCTATACGCCACAGGCCGCGCCCGTTCCTGTAGCTTGCGTTCGTGGCACGGCCAGACTTCACTGGCCGAGCCAGCTCCTGTAGGTTACTACGGCGGCGCCTTCCCCAGACCCTGCGCTCGAAGATGTCCTTCATGTTAGGTTAACGTAACTCAGAGAGTTTACATCAAGAAAAAACATATCCAAGGCACCGCAGGCTCATTGAAGTGGTTTCAATCTGGATACTGATACGAGCTCAGGCGCGTTCCCATGAACTATCCAATAGCGGGCCCATGAATAAACGGATCTAGCAATTACTCACGAAAGGGTGACTAGCCATCACCTTCCCTCCAACTTTGAGTACGTGCTTGTACTAGTCTTTCGTAGCTAATGTCTTGGTGGTTCATCATGCTGTTCAACTATATATTTGTAAAACAACCTATTTCAATACACATAAAAATTATACTGTTTGATTTAAATCTGTTCGTCCAATTATGAAAACTAATTGCAGTCGAATTGAAGATTATGAGGTTGAATCAAATGAGCACATTATCTTTTCACACACAATTTGGTGGAAAATTGACGCATGATTAACATTTGCATCTTCGTGTTAGCATACAAATATGTTATTTAATATGCAACATGACAATGTGTTCTATTTTCATGTATGTGCTCACCAGTACTTCTCACACTTACAGTAATTTCATGCGTATAATGACACAGCTTAAAAATGCATAAGAATATACCATTGAATATTTAAAAGACTTTCCCCCTTATTAGTATATCCGTTGTGTTGCCTTATTACAAATCAAAGTACACTCATACATCAGGCTTCATTGTGATGCGTTTGTGCGTTCCTATCAATGTTATACTCGCTGGAGAGGTTTCCTTTTTTATGTGACCACATCAATTTTTCTATCGTATTCATATCAGTCGATAAAAAATGACCCCGATTTATTTATTTTCTTCATTCAATCGCGGTATTTAAAAAAGAAGAATTTATAAAGCTCTAAAGTGGTTCGGATAGTTGTACATTTGCCTTCAAAACCTCACTGTTTCCCCTTATCTCTGAAGTGACTGTATCCTGAACTCAGAATTGACAGAATTAATCTAATGCAACCAGTTAGCTAGATGCACGGTTGAACAATATATATTCTATGTTATTCAATTTGATATCATTGTTTACCCTGCCATAAAAGGTATACCTTCTATTGAATTCACCCGAAAAACTTTTTGCATATGTATAATGTTACAGAGATTTTATTTTGAATATGTTGATCCCTTCTCCTTCCGTGATCCCTCATGCTGTTAAACATGACTTTTTGTGCATGCAATTATGATTATAAAAATACTGGGGTGGAAACGGGTCGCTATCCCTGGAGCTAAATTCTTTGATAGCTAACGTCAGGTCCACCCCTATCATCTCCGCCAACTGCCTTATCATTCCCAAGTTGTTCCGACTACCTACCTACGGTACCATTTTTTAACAGCGAACATCCATAGCGTTCCTCAGTCACACCAGCCACTGTCATATCTGCCAGTGACAATCTGACGAAAATCTGTTTCAGCCCACGTCAGAATCAGCCACCAGTCGTACCATTTTACCGGTTATCACTTTAATGAAACGTTTCCTGCCCAACCTAACCTAACCTAGGGTACGTGTTTCTAACCCGCGGGGCAAAATTACGTATTTCTAACCCGCGGGGCAAACATACGTATTTTTGTAGGGTACATAATGCCGTTTTTTAGTTTTTTTTATTGAAGTTTCATTAAAGTGATAACTGTTAGGTTGGTACGCCTGTTTCGGTGAATTGACAGTGGCAGATATGACAGTGACAGATTTTGAAGTGGTGGAAAATGCATGTGGGCTGAACAATCGTTAGGTAGAAAGCACGTGGGATGGAAGATTTTTAGCGGTTATGACAGTGTCCGGCCATGACAGTGAGGTGAAGTGAAGTGGCGATAGTGCGCGTGTGCGGGAATAATTTTAGCGCGAACGCTGGGCTCCCGTGGAAACATGGGCGACGTGTGACCGCTAGAATAATCAACGGACCAATCAACGGACCACGATTTCACCCAACCTCAACGGAAAATGGTGGACGAACAAGAAGAAGCAATAAATTCTGGATAACAAGAATATCAGGGAAAGGAAATTCTATTATCTTGCGTCTTAGAATAGCAAATTCCCCCTTTATCAAATACAGAGTCATTAGGCAAATTTCACAGGGCAACAGGGACCAGATTTCTACCAAACTGTCACATTCTACAACGAACATGATCATGAGCAAATCATGCAATGAAACATCGCGACGAGAATTCAGATTACATACAGCGTTCTTATATATCAATTTGGTTACTAATAATGTTTTCGAGCTCTATGGGACAAATGAGTACGTTCAAGTTCCCTCAATCGGTGAAAATAAATTTCGTCACTGACGGGCAGATGGTACGGACGTATCAACGTTTTCTTATCTTGTCAGGTGTTTTACTTCTCGCTGCGGTACATCACAATAACTCCATGCCTGTGACGAATGCAAGATTGAATACACGACGTCATTCAGACACTGAGATAACAGGTGTGAAAATTGAGTTTGAACTCACTTCCCGCTACAAGGTGCTATAGTTGTGACTCTGAGTGAGACACTGCAAACTCTTGAACTATAAATACAAACAGAACCTGCAGTACTGCACCAGCGACGACATACTGTAACTAAGAATCGCACAACTTTTTTAATATCTACATGTTGTATACATCAAAATGTAATTGTTTAATACTGATGCAAGTGTCCCCGCGAACAGGGTTCGTCATTACCTTATGCTAGCGCAATGTGAAGAGAATGTACTACGTTTGGTTGGTATACGTGCCAGCCGAGAAACAAAGTTCCGTATCTAGGTAAACGGCAGAAATACACTGTATAATACAGTCGAAAGAAAAAGAGCTACGTGTACAAATGTCGCAGTCAAATACTAGTGCAGCCTGTATTCAAAAACACCTGCTCAGAATAGCTTATTTCGCGTGGAAGGTAGAGTTCGTAAAATGGAAATTTAGGACGGGTGTAACGCTATAATTTGCATTCCATCACAAAGAGAATTTTTCGCTCATTTTACTCAGTAAACCTTAGTTGCAGGCAGTTGTAAATAGGGAAAATAATGCACTTCTTTCCAGTTCGACCAATGCAAAATTGGAAAATTAACCTCTGCTTCGAGGGAAACAAATGGCCAAACGTCCGATGTCACTTGATATGGTCAATTGGTTTCCATTTAGAGATATCCTACAAATTTACATAAATAACATCCCAATAAGTATCCGAATACAAGTGAGTTCAAATACTGCTTGGCTTATAAGTTAATAGATTGCGCAGAAGTGCACATTAAATGTTTTAGTGCATCAAATGCTATAACAAAATCTTCGAAATGATGCATCCCAATGAGCTCAAACCTGGACCATTCGAATAAATGTACAACTGCTTGTTGAACTCTTTCCATGCTCATTTCTGCCTCGACTTTGGTTAGTAGTCGTAGCTTATGGATTCCATCTCCCCAAATCCAGTAGTAGAGCAAGCTGTTGTCGGGTTATAAGAAAGCCAAGACGGGTTCGTTTGGCGGCTGATCACTCGCTCCACCAATTTGTTGGATAATATTCTGAAACATTCGTTGAGGCAGCGAACTGGTGCACCATGTGATGATCGTCAAATTCCTACGATCGACCCAATAGCTGGTCACAATTTTTATCTTAAGGCGTTTGAGGTAATTCTCGGAGTGTAGGGCTGCGCTGTCTACAAATCCCACTATCACAATTCACACTGCTATTCACAATTGCTGCCAATGACATCACATTTTGGCCGCCTTCTTTCATCGAGTCATAGTACAAAAATGCATTTTCACCGCTCAAATATCTTGAGTTTTGGGTAGAGAAGAAATACATTGTTCACAAACGCTAGGCATCCACAATTGAATATCCGAAGAAACATTAATTTATAGTCCCGATGTAAATGAATCAGAAGAAGTTGGACGTTGCAAGTGGCAAAGATGAAGTAAATTGTTCTCAGTTGATGAATTCGAACAAGAGAAGTCCACTCATTTTCAATCTATTGTATTATTATTCAATTTGAACTTCAAGATATCAGATGATGTAGATCTTGTAGCCGTTGAAATTCTTAAAAACTTTGAAAACACCCCGCACAATCGAGAAAACAACGTCGTTGAAGAGACTGACACCGGAACAATCTCCAAGAAGGCCTCATGATCCCCATCATCTGAGATGCTGACTGCTCGACCTTTCTGACAGGGCACCAAATAGTCAGCTTAGCATCAAATGTCGCAATAAAAATTTCTAGATAGCGTGCAATAAGTACATCATAATTCAAGTTAAAAACCGTTACCAAGGTTATCAGTTCGAGAACGTGGTTTAATCTCGCTCACATTAACCTTGTTTACCAATCCGATCATAATACATTCGTTAGTTCTCGCGAGATCCATCGCGACGGGACTCTGTGATGGCGCAGCACTTCAACTATTGCAATATATATTAACTCGTCCGCTTAGTCCATCAGCTGATCCTCCAGGAAGAAAGCTTGTTTTTGATTCTACCTGAATGTGAAACAAAAATTCTTGACATAGTATTTTAGTATGAATGAATCAATCAAACTCCAAGATACCCGTGAGACGTAATCATCTGTTGTTGAATCTTTGAATTCCTAATTATTAGGAAAAAGTCTTGTTGCGTTTCACATCATAGTCGATAGTGAAAATAGACGGAAGCACACAACCGAAAATGCCAACTTATACTGGAATAGCCAAGTCAGCAAAATACATTAATATATAATTCAAGAGCTGAATTAAATATGAGATTTGTAGAACCCTCAGTGATCAAATACTGAGAAGACAAACTGTTACAGCATTAGCACACTATTGATGACATGATAACAAACAACTTGATTCAAGAAAAAAATAATGATGCATAACCAGCAAAAAATATATACAAAATCATACGGAAGTCAAGGCCCAAAGCCGTAACATACGTCGCGATAAAAAAATCAATCGTATGACAACAAATCATATTATAACCACTCAAACAATAATCATATAAATAATGCAAAGAACGCTATTCCTTGACAAAATGAAACACATTACATACATTAACTTACACTGAACATACATAATAAATATTCAAACTCAGTTAATGAAACGGAGAGCGGAGAAAAGGTTATGTGTATTTATATCCAATGCAAATAATATTCTTCGTCATCAGCTGATTCAAAATGCTTAATACATTAATCAATGTATATTGTCTGCAGCTACTTTCTACAGATTCGATTTTGACTCAGATTGAACGTTAAGCTAAACTAATTGTGTGTTCCGATGTGAATCATCTATTATTATTTATTTACGTTGCAGATCTTTGTTTAACCTATTTTGTAAACGTCCGAGTTCCAAGACTTCCTTTGTATGCGGCGCATTTTATCCGGAGCCGCCGCAGCCTCCGTGAGATTGTGTCTGGATTATCGTGAGGTGAATACAAAATGGTTCGGGTAACATCGGCGGCACAGAAAGCGAATAAAATTGTTTCTTAGAGATGTTTAAATATAAGGTTATCAAACGATGTTTTGTATAAACATGAAAATTTGTTTGATAAACGGAAAAACATTCTGAATATAAATGGGATAATTATATGTAAAACAAATTCAAAGAGCATGAGTAAATTCTTTAAAATACGCATAAAGAACGATACTAGGGTGTGGGAAGATAGGAGACGCCTGTTAATTTGAGTAACTGTAACGCTGCGAGATGCTTACGGGATGATGATGATGAGAGCGGAATCAGTGTCAGCCTTAATGAAGAGTTGTTACAGAGAGTATTGTGTTTCAAGTACATGAGCTCCTAAGTGGTGCAGATTGAACAAGTGGAAACTGCGGTGTTGGAGGGGCACAATGTGCTGGATGCACTGAAGATCGTAATGAGGTGTAGGACCTAGAGTATTGAAACAAAGAGTGGGATGTACGTGAGAGTAGATGTCGTAATAATTGTACAATACATAGTTAAGATGAGAGAGGGGGGAGGAAGGGAGGAGTTGGGAAGAGAAAAGAAAGTTAGATACTATGATTACAGTTCGGGCAAAGATGGCCTGAAGTGAGGTGGATGAATCAGATAAGTAATGATATTTTAGAAGAACTTGGACGGCAATGTGTCTAAGTTGGCGCAGAGAGATAATATTCACGTGTTACGTAATAGCTCGGTTACATGGAGAAAACTGTGACAAAAGTAGTGGTGAGTGGGCGTACATTATTAGGAAGACCACGTTATGACTGATGGATGGAGTGAAGAAGACATTAGGGAGAGATAAATCAGAGGAGAGGTAATGAAAATCCATTCAACTGTTGGCCGTGATTGGCAAATGAATGTGATTAAATTAGTTTGAATGCTACTCCGATGGCCTCTCCCACCCATGCCGTTTCATTTAGAAACGGGATAGACGAGGGTATAGGAGAGCTTGGTATACTATGACCCTGCTGGGGTAGACAAGTGAAAACTGTCGTGCTCTGCTGCTGACACTGACCACTCCCCTCACAACTAACCCAAAATGTGTCGTGGACTTCGGGCAGGACCATCAACTCAAAATTACTAAGTTTTGGAATGCAGCTGAGTATAGAACACGCATTAAAATAACAAAACGTCACAACCAGATCATAATGTGCCCAAAATAAGTTTAGATGCCGACCTTCTGAGAAGAAGCTCATATAATACCATTTTCTCCTTTAACATGACTTTTCGGCAACTAACTTTGTTAGTGCATATATAGACAAGGTAAATATACACAAATCTCTGTAGAATATTGATTGGAAACAACTCATTGATCAGGCAAACAGTGTGGAGGAGGCAAAAAATAACTTTGATGAAATGCAGTTGCAAGTGTGTTAACAACAAGTGCCAGTTAAAATAAAAACACCGGAACGAAGCAAGTATTATTCATAAAGGAAATTGCTCATGAAGTGGCGAGCAATCAAACAGAACGAACTTTGCAGCGAAGTAACCATTTTAGACGCATAAAACAAGAAAAAGCTATCATCTTGATTGGAAAGAGGATAAAATGTCCACATGATTAGGAGAGGAGAGAAAATGAAACGAAAGCTATTGAAATATACACGAAAAATTGTAAGTTTTTTTTTCATATGCAGCTAATTTTTCAACCTCTTAAAATAAAAGTGGCCTCTTAATTGATGAATCCGGACAACTGGTAGATGGAAGCAAAGCGATGAGCGTTTTGTTGAGTGAATATTACAAACGGGTATTTAATAT
Organism: Gammarus roeselii; assembly: GCA_016164225.1. Taxonomy (NCBI): domain Eukaryota; kingdom Metazoa; phylum Arthropoda; class Malacostraca; order Amphipoda; family Gammaridae; genus Gammarus; species Gammarus roeselii. The sequence goes on along the minus strand of SDVV010000410.1, from coordinate 16,852 downwards.
CCCAATGCTTACTCAGACAAATTCTGAAATCGCCTATGAATTTTCATTTACTGAAATTGAAATCTCTGAAATTACAAATGTTGTTGATGACATGGGTAGCGAAAGCGCACCTGGACAAGACGACATCCCAGCTGTTCTATTGACACAATGCAAACCGGTACTGTCAAGACCCCTACAAATGTTGTGGAAGAAGTCTTTGGACCCTTCCGATATCCCACAAACCATGAAACATGTCGTCACGTTCCCGCTAGCTAAAGGAGGTAGTCTCACAAGCCCATCAAATTACAGACCAATTTTTTTGACATCACATGTAATCAAAATATTTGAAAAAATATGTAAGGTCGAATAGTAATTTTTTTTGGGAAAAAAATAGTTCAAATCCAAGCAACATGGTTTAAGAAGTAAGAGTAGTACGTTGACCCAAATGCAGGAGCACTATGATGAAATAATAAATGCTTTGTGTGATGAATCAGTTGTGGATGGGATATATCTTGATTTAAAGAAGGCCTTTGGTAAAGTAGATTGCAGTTTTCTGTTATCAAAACTATATAACGCCGGTATCCAATGGAATGTTTTCAAATGAATCAAAATCTTTCTGAAATGCAGAGTTAAGAGTGTGGTAGTGAATAAAGAAACCTCTGCACCAGTGGAAGTCCTTAGTAGGGTCCCACAAGGGACTGTGCTTGGCCATCTGCTCTTCAAAATTTGGTTAATGATCTGAGACGAAAGCTGTCCACATACATCAGTCTCTTGCTTTGCAGATGATACCAAAGTACTAGGCATTGTCAAGGCGTGAGTGATGTAAAAGGATTCAAATTGATCTGAAAGAAATCATTAAGTGGGTTGGTGAAAACAATATGCAATTTAACGAATTTAAATTTGTATCACTGAAATGTGGAAAAAAATCTGACCTAAAAACCAAACCTTCCTAAATTTCTAGCAATAACACAGCTCGAGCAAAAGAAGAAAGCCGGCTTGATTTGGGCGTAATAATGCAAAACAATGCTGCTTTCCATGAACAAATTGCAAAGTTTGAGGCCAGTGGCAGAAGGATGTGTTCCTGGGACATGTGCACGTTTCTGGCTAGAGATAAAAGGACAATGTTAACTCTTTGGAAACAATTAATCCGACCAGTCTTTGCCTATTGCTCTTTTCTCTGCATCCCACTTAAACAGAAATATATGAATAAACTTGAAGCAGTGCAAAGAAGCTTCCCTTTTAATATTACGGAGGTAAGGGAAATAACCATTATGACAAATCAAACGTCTTGAGGCTATGCTTAATCAAAGACGTTTCGAAGGATTCATGATCATAAACGTTTGGAAAATTCTGGAAGGCTACACTGACAATGTCGACTAAAAAATTGTTACGAAAGTGACCATGAGAAACCAGGCAAGAATTATTGGCAGTATGTGTTGCTTCAGAGTGAAAAACTGACGGGCGGCAAAGCAATGCAAACACTTTCATTCAACAGCTTCACGTGCTCGGCACCTCGGTTATTCAATCGAATGCCATTGGAAATACGTGAGATCAAACGGGTGCCACAACTGTCAGCTACAGCAAACATTTTGAGGTTCAAGAGCCGACTGGACAAGTACCTCAGCTGTTTTCCAGATCGACCCGAAATCAATGGATTCTTAAGGGACAACTCCCTGCTCAACCGCGACGCCAAGCCCGGATCCGACTGGCGAATGTGGCTACAACATGCAAATGCTGGTGCAGCAGGACAAGTGGAGAGTGACCCTCAGAGGTGGGCCAGGAGCGCACCACGTCATGATCTGCTGTGAAGCGAAGAAACTACAAGTATCGAAGTAGGTATGTGAGTGCATGAGAGAAGTTTGACGTGCGACTTGCCGTCGTCCTTCTCCCCTCATCGCGAATACTGCCGTTCTCGATGCCGTCGAACATATTTATCAACCGTCGCGTCACAAAATACCTTTTAGCGCCATTCGTTCCCAAAATCTTAAGGAAACTCACTTCCCGGTTTATTTCTTCCTGTAGGAGTGTAATATTTATATAATATCGCCCCATGCCCAGCATGAGGGTAATTTCTGTTAAAAAAAATTGTCCTCATTTAATACCGAATCTATATTTTTCATTCACAATAAATCTAAAATGTTTCGACGAATCCTTCATGGCCTTGGTCTGTTAACAGTTTTGAGGCGGGAGTATCAGATTGTACCCAACCGACTTTACCGAATAAAAGTTCGGATTTCTTAAGGGGCGGCATCCTTGAATCCATTGCTGCGGTGCTACTGTCACACCTGTCGGAAGGAATTTGATTATTTTTCTGTCGAACACTGACTCTATTTTGCTTGATTGAAGTCTCGTCGGAGTAACATTCATGATATTCCCTGATATATATTAGATTTTTTTTCCATTCGGTCAAAAATTAATAATCAAGTAAATACTGCACTGAATAAAACTCGATCTCCTGTATGCAGGAATTTTTGAGCATACAGTCAACTGACGAAAAATGAGATTATATAGGAAATGATGGTATCTGAACGTTGGTAGAGACAAACCGAATAAACCTATTTTTTTAAATATGTATTAGATCAAGCCAACAATTTTGTCTTGCTGATTTCTCAATACTAAATAAATTTCGATTACCTTCACAAAAAAAGTTGTTGACATTATCCGTTTGTTTTCGACCATCTGCTTATGCCAATATATAGGAACTATCCAACAATATTCTAATCTAGTGATTCTTCATGAAAACAAACGGAAACATTGCGTTCCTAATTTATTACTTCAAGGCTTATATGACATAATGTAAAAGATTTTTAAACAAACAGTAGATCACAGCGGCCACGCCACGACACAGCCAACAAAAAAGGCTTGGAGATCGGGTTCGTTTATCGGAAGTCTACGAATGAGCAAAATCCTAATTTTTAAAGTTTATACAGCAACCCACTATATTCGTGAAGATTGTTCCAATCTATATTTCTGTTTTGTACATTTTGTTACAAACCAGGCTTGCGAGGAAGAAGTAAACGTGTGCCCTAGGAAGGAGATCACATCATGGCCCATATGCTCTCACCTTTGGAGTCATAAGGTTACTCAAAATGATGCTTTCGTAGGATTCAAGCGTTCGCTTAATAATTAGATATATACAATTTGAAAAGCTGCCAACATGTAATTGTTTATTAGTTATCAAATATTTTTTAGGTTAGCAAGGAAACACGCCTTTCACTTGTTTCTTGTTAGCTAGACAGTAGAAAAAATAATCTGATTGAGGGTACAGATGATGTTGAATCTTTGTTTGGCTGTAAGTTGAGCTGATTTGATGTTTAGTGAATAAGAGTAAAAGATGACATCACCTATTCAAACCACCGAAACCAAAGGTCAGTTGGTTGAATCACAATGACAAAATATGAGAGTGAGTCAGCGTTTGCTTTACGTTGCAATAAATAGTAATACTTGTTTTCTCGCTGTTCATTTCTTGTTATTTTCATTTGACATATCCATTTGTCATCTCTAGTCAAATTCCACAACCCGATTAAAAAGTTTTAGTTACTCAGATAATTAATTGAAACAGTAAATCTAAATAATGCGATTTATATTGTACTATAATACAAGGTTAAGTTAATGTCTCCTATACACTATATAAAATTTTGTTTTTTCAATGAATATATGATTTTACGCAAACGGGATCCATGTGACCTGCATTCTTTCTATACAACGGTTTCCACAACACAGGACTTTGTATACATTCAGCAATACCTGAGACATTCAGAAATATTTGTTCAATTACATAAGTTATAAAATATAATCTAATCCCAACCAAAATGACCACTGAAGAACGGTGCAAATGGATAACAGCGGAGTTTGATGCAGTTCACACGCCAGCAGACGTCAACGGAATTTCTGCATCAAGTTTAAAATAGATGGATAAGCAAATGATACGTACCAACTTAATCATTTGAACAGAATTTTCAAACTAATAGGAACAGGAAACCAGTTAATGGGTGCATAATCGATTATCGCCGAAAAGCAAACAACTACGGATGTGCTTGTTCAAGACGAAGAAATAGAGAATTCTGCTATTTAAGTTCCTATAGTCGGAAGAAACCTCTAAAAAAAAAAGAATTTGTATGACCAACAGGATAACAAATTTGATTTTCATCTGAACCCCTTCAAGTACCATCGAGTTCAACGGCACACAGAACTGCACAATAGACAATATTGAAGTTCTGTCTTTCATTGCTCCATTTTTGTTCGATGACTCGATGGTGGTGAAAAGATAATAGCCTGGGCAGCAATCGTAGACAGCTGAGTGCTATAGTGAGTGTCTTGAATACAGCGTCGCAGTTAACTCTGATAAGTATTTAAATCTCTTTGAAAAATCGGTATTGCTAGCTGTTATGTCGACGATATTCTGCCAAGATCAGGTTGGTGCTCATGTTCACTGCTCGAACGAGTTATTCACGCTCATTGCCCATACTCAGCCCGCTCGACTGGTGAATTCGAGATGGAATTCATTATCCATGAACGCAAATCATGGGTAATTGTAAATTTATAGAAACTGTTGAGCAAAGTTGCGACAGGACTGAACAAGGGAAGAAAGCTGCAAGATGCATGCACAATGAGTCAGATCTGGGCTCATACGAATGGGGCTACTTTTTTGCAGCTGTGGTCTGGTGGTGAGAGGGACTGCCTGCTTTGTGCTTCCAGAGTTTTTGACCCGTTCAGAGGGTGGTGATTATATTTGTGCTGATGCACTGCACAGGTAGTGTATAAGATCCGGGTGCATATTTTGAATCTACTTATGGGCTCTGAACAAGAGAGATATAAATGAAATTCTGTGTTTTGTCAGCTGAACTCTTGACACAGGCCACCAAGTGAAAATGGCGCGAGGGTAGCGCCTACAGAGCGTGTGACTTATAACCTTTAGCACTAACACAGTGAGAGATGGCACCAAAAGGCAAGGATGTCAGCAGTGCAGATGGAGGTGAGAATAACGTACATGTGAATGATGTACTATGTTTTCTAAAAGCAAGGAGAAACGTCATGCCGATAGACGATCTGGTTGCAATAGCCAAGACAACATACGGTGCTGAGGCAGCAAAGGAGGCTTTGCTGTGGAGGCTTTGCTGTGTCTGGAGCCTCTGGCTCCAGACACAGCGCCATCTAGTGGCGGAGAGAGACTGTCGTCCCGTCGAGGTGCATCGACAGCGCCTGAGACTGCTTTAAAGACTATACTACGTCTGATGAGTGAAGATGACCCGCGTATTCCGCTATTTGCAGCAGTTGACATTGATAAAGTTCCCTCTGATGACTTGAGAAATATTGATGCAGCTCATATTATTGCCCAAACCCGTGACGTCAGAATCTAAATGTCGTCTCATACTGAAGCAATTAAGAAGATTCAACAGGCACAAGATGAGGTACTAAGCCTTGCCAAAGTCTCTCGTAGTTGTGACTGCAATGCTGATAGGATATCAAAGATGGAAATGTGCATTGCAACAATGCTTGCCAAGAAAAAATCGTCCAGTATCTTGGAAGGTATCCATGAACCGATGGCAACTGAAGGCCTTCAGAGTGGTCGTAAGTTTGGCAAAGCAGTATCTGCCGTGCCTCAAGACAAGTCAGCGCGGCGCACTATGATACCGCGACCAGCTGTTCAACCGGCCTCACCAATATCAACGCAACCATCACTGATACCACGACCACAGACTCTGTTGTCTACTCTCTCGCTCTCGCGAGCACAATCACCATCATTGACACCACCAAGCTCCCTTCCGCCACTATCACCACCGACATCACTACTTCAACAACAGCTGATGGCGGACAACCCACGTAAAACCAAATACAGTGAAATGGTACGACAGGAAATATCTTCACAAAGTCGCGACTCAAGCACTAAGGATGATGAGCAGACGTTGCCGAGCAATCAGGAGGGATTCACGGATGTATCGGTAATTAGGAAGAAAAAATCGTCGAAAAAGAACCCTAACGTGAAGATAGGTAATGGGCGTACTCTTCAGGAGAGTTTCGCGACTCATGGCACTGCGAAACTCTTCGTGTCACTACCGTATCCTGGAAGTAGGTTCCCTCTAAGAAGAATGAAGGAACGTGTGAAGCAGCATCTTGACGAAGAAACATCGTTCTAGTGCAAGAAACGTTTAAGCATAAGAGGGAACACGTCACCATTTGAGATATATGGGGACGCAAATCTACTGGAATCCGTGCTCTTTGACGAGAACATTTGGGAAGAGAGAACCTGCCTACAGCTTGTCAAGACCAACGTGCGCTTACCAAAAGACTTCGACCTGCAGATGAACAAAGCGAAGCAGATGTTAGAGAACGGATTAGGGAGATCCAGGTAAAGAGTGAGAGGCGCGTGAGGTACCCTGTGCAGGGTGCGGCAGCTATATAATGGAGGTCAATAACTGTCGTAGAACAGAAGTTCGAATTGCCTCTCTGAATTGTTTTGGCTTAGCGGAAAATTGAAAAGCCTATGTCGCAGACCTCTGCAAAACAACTCAGTTAGTAGCTTTGCAGGAGACGTGGCATCATCCCTGTCAGCTTAATTTACCGTCCTCTCTGGGAGAAAAGATAGCTTCATTCTCAATTTCCTCTGTCGATGAGACGAGGGAAATCAGGGTGAGGAGGCCACATGGAGGTTATGCATTCATTTGGCAACAATCTCTGAGCCCACATATAAAAATTAAGCAATACGATGTCAATAGAATCCTGGGTCTGAGCGTAACAATTAACGAGACTTCTGTGCTTTTCTTAAATGTTTACTTCCCTGTCAACTCCGGTGAAAATCTGGAGGAATATTTCAGATGCATGGGGGTTCTTGGGGGTATATTGGAGAGTAGGGAAGAGCAACAAGTGTGTATTTTAGAAGATTTTAATGCCTCACCACACACAATTAGGTTCATTGAGATTGAAGAGCTATTTGCTGAGCATAATGTTGCATTTCAGGACACAAGGCTGCTGCCACCTGACACGTACACGCATGTGAATCACGGTTCTCTTTCCACCTCATGGATCGATCATATTTCTTTGTCCTCGCTGTTATTAGATCCAACAATTTCCTGTCTCTTGCTGCCCGATGTTGCCTGCACGGATCACCGTGTTTTAGGGGTAACTTTGACTGTAGAGGAAATGCAGACTCCTAGACAACCTAACTCTCGCGAGGTTAGGACGATTGATTAGAATTTTGATAACAAGAGACTACAGGACAGATTATGTGCTGAGCTCGATGTCCTTCTTGTAAATCTTCCTGACAGGCTTCTCAGAGTGAATGAAGGTGTTGATAACGTAAGATTGAATGATCTGTATGGCTGTACGAGACAGTGTATATTAATTGCAGGACGGCGTGTTTTTGGCAGTAGAAAACCGAGCCAATAAAACGTCCCAGGCTGGAATGAACGAACACGAGAACTGAATTATGCTGTACGAGACGCCGTATTTAATTGGAATACTGCTGGAAGGCCTCGGGGAGGTCAACTTGAGGTAGCAATGAGGGTCGCAAAGTCACGGTTTCGTCGAGAACTCGCGTTCTTGAGAGAGAACGAGCAACAGTTGCGTGCAGGCTCTTATAGCAAAATTGCGAGAAGGTAAATGTAAAGATTTCTGGAAAGAAATTCGATCACTTAATCCTAAAAAGGAAGCACTTCCACTCGCGGTGGCGGGCGTAATTGGGGAAGCAAACATTGCAAGGGTCTGGTAGGAGCACAGGAGAGAACACGCTGTTTATAGCATAATCGATTTATCGTCAGCATTCCCCCAAGTCCCACTGAGCGAAAAGAGCTGCAAGTATCGAAGCGTTCGAAGCAGAGTCGGGACAGTACGAGTATGCTTATGGGAGCGTTGGAAAGCGGCTTTAAATACCACAGGACGGCATGCGCCATCTTGAAGCGAGATTTCGGTCCGGGAAACTACGCGATGTCCTTTCAGGATAACATCGGCATGCACGCGGAGACTGTGGATAAACACCTCGAACGCTCAGAGGAAATTTTAGAGGTCTTTCTACGAACAGGAATGAAAATCGGTTTGAATAATTCCTTTCCCTTAAAGGCGAGACGGAGCTCGGCCAACCAAAACCAACATCGAGTCCATGCAGATGTACCCGTGACCCACTACAGCATCGAAATCAAGCAATTTCCAGGAATGGTAGGCTTATACCGCCAGTTTCTTCCAAATTCATCGGAGACGGCAGCGCCATTAACCCACCTGACTAAGAAAAATATCAAGTTCGTGTGGACGGAATACCAGGAGAAAGTCTTTTTAACTACTAAAGGACAAAAAGACTAATGCCCCAGTGTCGCGAGCTCCAGACTACTCAAAAGGATTTCTTATTGCATACAGACGCATCACAGGTGGCTATTGCACCTGTTATGCGTCTGTACGCAAACTAAAAAGCGCAGAAAGAAGGTAAGCAGTCACCGAATTAGAAGCGCTCGCGGCTGTTAACAACGTGATACACTTTCATCCGTACTTGGCTGAAGTTTAAGTTCAAGGTGATAACGAATCACACGGCACTCCGAATAATTTCCGGTATAAGAACAGTAACAATAATCGTCTGGCACAATGGGCTTTGTGTCTAAGCCAGGACGATTATGAGGTTAAAAATACGAGGTGGGCCGCCTACACCATGTAACCGACGCTTCATAAAGAAATCCCGACTCGTACGCGGATAAAAGCGGAGAAAGCGAGGAAGTTTTTTTCTCAACAGAAAAAGTCAAAGTCAATGAAGTCAGCACCGCGGCCGACAAGGAAAAACTAACAAGAGACAATGTTATCACCGAACAAGATCAAGACGTTACATGGGGTCCGATTCGAAGGTTCCGCGGCGGGGAAGTAGATAAAAATATTGCCAAATAAGCGACCAACTCAGATTTTTTCGTTGGAAAAGGTTTACTCAAAAAACGGGTGGTCATGAGGTAACCTCACATAACATACGAAACGATTGTCATACCGGCGTCATCAAAGAAATACGCCTTAACCATGGCACGACTCCGAGATATGAGGACATCAAGGCAACCTGCGCGCATGGAAACGCGCACGCGGTCAACATTACTGGCTGAACATGAGCTCTGATATAAACGAATATATACAAACCTGTTTGGTATATCAGCGACGCAAGCCTCACGGCAGGATTATCCCACCGATGGACGAGTTTACCGAATAACAAGACCTCTGAAACGCATGGGCGTAGACCTGACGAAGCTACCAGTATGTCACGAGGGTAACTGCTTCGTTTAAACGATGGCAGATTACCTAACAAAATATCTGGTGACGTATCCCCTGCGTATTAAATCAACGCAAGAAGTGACAGAAAGGTTCCTGGAATTTGTGACCACATACGGGGCTATCAAGAACTTGGTTTCTGACGGAGGGACCGAGGTGACGTTCGCACTGTTTGAGGATGTGTGCAAAAGACTTGGAAACATAAGTCAAACCACGAGAGCATTTTACCCTCAAGGGAACGGAGCTGTCCAAGTGGCACATTGCACCCTGAAAAACATCCTACGCAAATCGCTTTGAACGACCAAATGTCATGGGAAAAGAATCTCCCATAAGCTTAACTGGCCATGAATACTGCGTATCACACGGTGGTGGAAAACAAACTATTCTACCTATTCTTTGGCCGCGACGCTAACATGCCATTCAGCAACTTGCTTACCCCTCCAAGGATCGATTATATCATGGGGGAGAATTACGCAGCAGAAGTGACGGTGCGCATGTATACGGCGTTCAAAGTGGCCCGAGGACTAATCCAGTGAACACACACAAATTTGACAACAGAGAATGTTGCATCCAGGGGTGTCAGTGTCCGTACGGAATGAGAGGCAGGATGCAGATCATGACAACCAATGGCCTCCAAAATATAGCCGACCGTACTGCGTGTTGGAATTAACGCGAACCAACGCGCGCATCAATATTACCCTCCAGTGCCACCGTTTGCTTTAGCTGGCAAACAGTGATCTCTGGATGGCAACACAGAATTAAAAAAAAAAACGCACTAGAATGGAAATTTTCTTCTTATTCTGAATATCTGGGACATTCAGTGTTCAAATGGCATTTTACTACCCCATTTACTACCTCAATGGTATTTTACTACCCCTCTACTCTATTTCTATCCAGCTAAAATCTGGCCGTCAGCTCTAGGCAACGGCCCCCAAATATGAGGAATATCCACTGTTGGCTAAAGTCAACGGTTATAAATATCAATAATACTGATAATGTTGATATTAGTATCATTGATTAATAGTGTTTCAATAATACTAATATTACTAATAATAGTGTTATCGATTATTATTGCTTCAATAATGCTAATATTACTAATGTTAGCATTATTGTTTCAACGATAATAATATTACTATTAATAGAAGTATTGTTTATTATGGTTTCAATAATACTAATATTACTAATATTAGTATCATTGTTGCTATACATCATTTACATATCATATTTTGTATTGTATTGTTCATTTTTCCTAATCAATGCACTTTCCTTTTTTTCGTTTCATTCCATAAATACTACTAACAGCATTATCAGTGTAAGCAGCTTTGCTTTATCAGTGTTACCAGTGTGCACTAGAATCACTCTAACTATACTAAATCTTCACTATGACTGGGCGTGGACGAAAAATTTTTAGAACCGTGTCTGAGATTAGGAACGTTTTCGATGAAATTCACATAAGTGACGATGAGGACAAAAGTGACGACGAGGACAGTATTATCATGCTAGAGTCCTTAACCTTACAAAACTTTTATCCAAATCCTGACCATGTAGAGAAAGCTATTGAACAGTTTGGTAATTCTTGCGACAAAGAAGATGATGAGGGGATATGATCATCACATGGAGAGCTAACCGAGTTGCAGATCCCCACACGCGATAGTTCCGCTACTGCTGACAGCACTGTCTTAGGAGAGAACTCGTCATCGGGTTCTGGCAAGGTCCGGTGGTGGAAGAAGCAATTGTAGATCCTGCTCTTGAATCTATCGTTAGTCCTTCTAGTGTACCATCTCCTGAAGATGCAGCAGGCCCTTCCGGTATTCATCTTCGCGGTACTGTGACTACTGGAAGGAAGGGCAAAGGTACAAGAGGAGGAGGTGGAAGATAAGAGAAGAGTATTGTAGGTCTTTCAGGATGTATTCCTCTCGTTCTTTGGATGCGCCCCTCTCTCGTTGGATGCGCCCCTCTACATGTACACAGGAGATGCCGATTTCGTAGTCCGTGACGTTCATCGCGGTGGACGAACACTAACAGCACCTGATGACTTAGTCATGGAGGAAGAAGGTGCTCTCGTGGAACGTCCTGAACAGAAAGGAGACTTCTTGTCCACACGCCTTCCACCTGCTGATCAAAGGCCTGTTATTGAGTGGGAACAGAAGAACCGTACCACAGCGCGTCTAACTCCACTTGACTTCCGTCTTCAAGGTACTGGAATTAGGGTTCCCATTTCAAAGTCATTTGACGTTGCACAGGCACTAGATCTGTATCTCCCAGAACACTTCTGGCAGATGGTGGAGGATGAGATGGACAGGTACGAAATACAATATCGTCGGGGAACGTAGCCAGCAAATATTGAATACGCAAATGTTTCTGCGGCAAAGAAGTCGAAGAGTGTCAATGCAAATGGCATCCAAGCCTACTTTGGCATCCTGATATTGTATGGGTGTGGCCCTCCCGCACAGACACGTCTTCGATGGCTACTTGACCAACCATTCTACTCTAGCTACATTTCTTCTGTGATGTCATAGTATCGATATATGGCTATCCATCGATTCCACCATCTTGTTGATAACAAAAATCTGCCACCTGAATCGCCGTCAGAATACAAATTGGCCCGAATCAAGCTATTGTTGGTGGGATTCAATGAGAAGGCGGTTACTGTTTACAAATCACCACGTCATAACCTAAGTGTAGATGAGGGTAGAATGGCCTGGAAAGGACATACCAGGTTCATGTCATACAATAAAACCAAAGCCCTCAAGTGCTATATCAAAAATTATAAATTGTGCGACGACACTGGATTATTGTTCGCAATCATTGTGAACGATACCAAGCACAGGGAGGGGAGTGAAGTTGTTCTGACCCTGTTGGAAATGTCGCCTGTCAATGACTTCGAAGGTTATTCGGCCGTTACTGACCGCTTCTACACCTCCCCTGATTTGTCTCTGTACTTGCGTGTAGTGAAGGGCACAGATACCACAGGCACTGTCTAGGAAAATCGCCGCCAAGGTCCTCCTGAAGGGAAGAAGAAGATAGAAAAATACGAAGTAAAAGGAACAACAACTGCCTTCCTCGCCATGAATAGCAGTCTCATGTTCATACGTTGGCTTGACAAAAAGCCTGCCTGACGGAGCACTCCGCACATGATGTTGAAGCCCTCATCAGCGAGGTCGCTTGACTAAATTGATGCCTAGTTGTATTCATGAATACAACCAGTGCATAGGTGGCGTTGATCTCAATGATCAACTTGAAACGCGGTACACAATGTGCAGAAACACTCGAAAATTATGGAGGAAGCTTACTGTCTATATTTTTGGGCTTAAATGCACATATGCGTAATTGCTATTCAAGGTTGCCTACTCTAATAAATATAAGACCACAAACAATGACCACTTCAATTTCTTGAAGGATTTGGCGATGCTACTTACTCACAACTGGGACAGAGCCAGGGAAGAGAGTCCTCACTCCGAGACCATCAACTGGTCCCTCTCTCCATGAAGGAGGGCACTACCCTCACATGAACTAGTGGAGGGAAGGGAAAGTTATGTCGAAGAACGTTAGGAGAGAGCAGGTGACTTATAAATGCCAAAATCGTTCAGCGGCCTGGCGATGCTCATACAAGCCTTGCATGCTCCATGCCGCCTTCTATTGCATAGCCTGCGACGTCGGATTGTGTATCACCAACAACGCCGACAACTGTTTTGAATTACATCATAAGCAGTTGTTCCCTGAACCCAGAAAGAGGACTCGCTTTCCTAGTTCTTCATCTTTAGAATCTTATGAAGATGTACAGTATAATCTCGCTGGACGTCTGTAAAACAAAGGCGTACTTCCCTACTCCTACAACACCTGCTTCTTCTACTGGCGGACGTATTTCTTGAGAGCAACGAAAGAGCACACCTGGGAGCAGTGAGAATCAGTTGTTATGGAACCGCAGTTGACGGTGGTTGGGGGGGGGGAGCTGACTCGATGACTGACTAAAATAGCAACATTTATACATTATGAATACATTTACTATTGCAAATGACTACTACCAAACGAATAAGTGGCAATGCTTTCATTTCCATAATCAGCACATCCTCATTGCACACCGAACACAAATTGTGAGTATATATGTATTATCTTTGCATGCTAAAAAATGAAGGTAAGGTCGTTTTAGTATAGTATGCATGTATATCATGTCATTTACTTCTATATATTTCATGTCATCATTTTAGTATATATTTCATAATATTCAATTACAACATATACAGTGTCCAATTTTCGGTTTCGGCAGCAAAATTTGTCATTCCCCCGAAATGATAGATATTGCCATGACAAATATTTGCATAAATATGAATGCTACAGGAAACAATGTTGACACCATTTTTGTGTAGAATTACAATTTTTACAACTTTTACCAACAACATATGGTACCTTCATATAGTAGTGAAGTTGTAAAGTCCAAAATTGTGTTTTTCAAGTTGTAAAAACCAATGATAACATTTTTAGCATTGTTTTCGCTGTATCTCAAAAACTAGGATAGATAATTAAAATCTGATTAAACGACTGAATTTTCGTACAATTCTTCACAAGATAGGCTTATGAAATTCTAACCGGAATATATACAGAAGTCGGGTACCAACCGACATAAACTGAAATTGTCCAAAAAATACCCTCAGTAAAAAAAAAATCAAGATAACCAATTTTCTGATAGTTCTACTGGATTTGCGAAGGAAGAAACTAAACTTGGGGCTGTTCACAGCATGATAAGCACAGTATCAAATAAACTACAGCGAGTTGAATGACCGGAAAATGTTCAACTTTGCAAGCTCGCAGTGTGCACTGGAGGGAAGCATCTGTACAAGAAGTCTCGAGAGCAATACGTGCAGCTGCATCGATGCAAGTACGCTAAAATCAGAAACGACCTTTTTCCCCTCCAACAAAACGAAGAGAAAACGGACACACTGAACGAAGGCCCAAAACAACAAAAGGAATGAAGCAGAACACCCGCGGGAGCAACAAACAAACAACGATGAAACTGCATTTAGATATAACCTGAGGCGTAGGTTAAATCCACTGCAGGACGACCATAAAGAGAAAGTGAAAAGGCGACTAACAAAAACACATAAATTGCTACACATATGAAGGATTGCTAATTCTCTAATCTTTAAAAATTCTCTAAACTTTCCAAACAACAAATTTAGGAATTCCGGTATGTTGAGCTACAGAGACTTGTCAAGTAATAACACGTAGGGCCATTACAAGTATAAACGTAGTTAGATTTATGAGAAAGATGTAATTTCAAGTCACCTTCGCGTGCAAGACACCAAACTATAACATGAGAACGTTCCCTTGTGGCCATCATAATTCATGAGCAAATGAATACATGCAACGGCCAGGGTAGGCAAATGGGACATTATTCCGGGGAAACACCGATCAACATCTGTGAACTTCCGTACATGTAGTATTTCAGCCACCGTAATCTAAGCGAATCATAGACAGATAAAAGCTGCACATGCAGTAATAAAGTTGATCTGAGAATGGCAGTGCTATTGCATGCATTTTCGATATGATGCGTTCTGATGCGGAAAATTCGCTGTAGTGAATTGGTTATCGATATCTGCATTTGCCGTACCGAATATTGACGGAATAAACATGGAAACATGTCGTAACGTCAGAGGTAACGTAAGTCGTGCAAGGGCTTCCCCATTCAAACGTAAATAGAGTGGATAGCTTATGATCAGGACGTGGCTAAGTTTCCCTCGATAACCAACGCAACATAAACATAGCAAAGAGGAAGGAGTCAAGTCACAAACGTGGAAAAAAATGTGGGATGCGCAGGATGTATATATGACCTTTCAAAGAAAATGTATCCCTTTGTTTTGGTTGTGTGAATTAAAGATCTCATAATATGAGAACGCACCTTTGTGAACACTGACATTCATGAGCATATGGACCGGTGAAAGAAGGCAAACGAAATATTATCGCGGAGACCCTGGCATCGATCGAGCTCGTGACATTCCGTACAACACCGACGAGATCTGTCAATTTCCGTACTGATTATTAAGAGGCGAGAACAGATAAAGCTGCGCATGCAGTAGTAGAATTGATCTGAGAATGGCAGTGCCATTTGCATGCATTTTCGATAAGATGCATCGTGACACGAGAAATCCGTTCTAGCGAATTTGTCAAAATTAACTGCATTTGCCGTACCGAATATTGACGGACACAAGCGACACAAGGGCTTTCCCATCCAGACGTACATGGATCAGAAAAGTTTATGATCCTTTGATTAGTATCACGATGTCGGCAAACTTTTCTTCGATAACCAACGCAACGTTGATTATGGCAAGACGGAACAAAGCAGCACGGAAGGGGGGTGTCCGATGGCAAGGCGCACCTCTAACTCTCATACGCTCACACTCACACAATTTAGACGTTTGTGCTGAAGGGTCCGGCCGGTACCCCCGCGACATACACTCTGGGTCACGAGTGCAGTCCGAAGATCCGCGGTCAGCAGCAGGGCCCAACAGTTTTCACTGGTTTACCCCGCCGCATCAAATGACCGAGCCCCTCCCACTCACGACCATCCCGACAGCGGGATGCCAAGGGCGGGAAAGCACATCAAAGCAGCGTCAAAATCAACCATTCACAACCACTCTCCACTCATGCCTGTTCATTGCACGCTCTCTTGCCACCTCCACATTCATGTCTCTCCTTCCTTACACCTGCTTCACACCGTCCATCCACCCAAACTTCTGCCTACCTCTAGGCCTGCGACCACTTGCCTCCGCATTTATCACCCTTTTCACCAATCTCCCTTCATCCATCCTCTCCCTGTGCCCGAACCATCTCAGAACACGCGAATCCACTCTGTCCTCCAGCTTCTTCACCATCCCTGTTCTGATTCAAACTACGTCGTTGGTGATCCGGTCTCTCAGCGTTACTACAGCTATGCTCCTCAAACATTTCATCACGAAAACAGTCAACCGTCTTCTCTTCTCTGCTATCACCCCCTAAGTCTCAGCTCCGTTGGGCACAGTTGGGACAACAACACCCTCATACAGCCCTCTCTTTGCTATTCAGATCTTCTTGCAATTTAGGCCAATATCTAATATAAGTCTGCGGAAGTCTTCAGAAGATGTGTTTTCAAAGAGATTAGTTCGGGCATCACCAGAAGGGAAATGGCAAGTTAGATAGGGTGCCTCGACAGATTTGAGGACTGCGGGCCATGAGCCTGGAGGTCCTTTTCTCGATGTTGGGTCATACACGAGATGCATTCATGTAGTTGTATAAAGTAAATAGTTAATATCCCTGTTTCATACATGTAATTAGTGAAAATATAGTAGTTGATTGAAGCATTTTACATTATAACGTTGATGGAAGACCTTTTGTAATATTTTAAAATGTGTATATGGTTCGACTTCTATATGCATTACTTCTTACTTTGACTCTGTGAGAGGTTGATGGAATGGTTCGGTTATGTTAGACATGAAATTACAAGGCTTCCGATATCCAAACGCCAAGATAGCACATGCCGGTTGAAACAAGAGCGGGGTTCTTCCTGGAAACAGCTGGTAATCGTGGAGTTTATTTCTGTAACCTTGAAATCGTGTTTTAAAGAGGTTGTCGTGCTCCGTGTGGTTATGGGATACATGTCTTCTCCTTGTTT